>KZ451984.1:724835-794113 GCA_002786265.1 Apostasia shenzhenica
GAAAATACTATAAATTGGATCTCAATTTTAAAAAAACTTCAATTTAGATTTCTGAAATACAACAACTTTGTAGTATTTTGAACGTCCCATCGCAGTTAAGGCACGACACTTAATATTTTACTGGTATGCATGCCGTAAATTATTTTCAATTGTTTGCCTCATCGATTTTTATAATATAATTTTAAAATATTAATTATTTATATTTTTAATTTTAATTATTTAGTGCAAAGAAAAGGTAAAAGACGAAAAAATTAAATTTTAAATTTTTTATTAATATTTTTTTTTAAAAAAAAAGATAAGTTAATGTAGACCTCTAATAAGACCATCTAAATGATATCCTTAAAATAATTTATATAGAGATATATATATATATATATATAATAATAATAATAATAATAAAATATTTATAACAAATAACTCGATACATTAATACAATATTTATGTTTAATTAACACTTGAGCACTTATACACTTAAATTTATCGAGCAGTTATCTTTCTACAGCTCATAATGTTTAATGAAAATTATCAGTAAAATATATTCGGCTTAAATTTTTTTAAAGATAGCTCATGCGCTGTTATATATTGTTCTTAAGTAAATGATGAAGCAGTTTGTTTTATTGTTATTATTTATTTTTATTAATTTTTTGAAATATTAAAAAAATTTGTAGAGTTTCAGAATAATCCCTGCTCTTTGGGCATTTTAGTCTCATAAATTGAAGAAAAATTCGAGAGATCATATTGGAAGGCAATCATTCTTTTATGTTACAAAGTTTCTTTTCTCGATCCATATATGCTAGAAAAGCTCTATATACGTGAAACTTTTTATTGTGATTCTGTTGAATTTTTGTGAAGTGATACATATAAGCAAGTCATTTCCTTATATTACTCTCCAAATTTTTTTTTACAATAAGAAGGTTAAGAATCAAGAACAAGAAGAGCACGTTGTAGTATGCATCAGTCCTAAAAAAGAGCAAAATTTTCAATGAATGAAAGAAACAATTGTTAATAGACTATATTTAGACTTTAGCAAGAAATAATGACTAAAGAAAAAGTGGACTTTTTAATCTGCTACTATTAGATATGAAGCTCACTAATTTAAACGAGTTGTAATTCAACTAATATTTCAACTTTCTTGCTTGGTCAATAGGATCTACAGAACAATTTACAATCTTATCGGCTATGGCATAAGATATTTTTGTAGTGTTCATCTGGTATTATTACCAAATCAATATTTTCCCTAAGTTAGAATAATTAGAGACTATTGTAGCCCATTGTCAACCATTTTTTTCTGCATGATCATCTTAAAAAGATCAGTTTAATACGGAGAAGTGCATTTAGTCGATAAATTCAAAGACAATTAATGGGTGAATCGATTCTCGACCAGTTCACCTAATGACCTGGTTGATTAGCTCGAAACTTGCCGATTCAGGCATGAACAAATCCGATCCGAGACAATAAGCAACCCTATCCATACATAGCACTCAAAAATTTGTATGTGCATGTTAAGATGTCAGTGTTAGTTATATAGAATTTCAATTTAAATAAGCATTTGGGGATACTTTTAATGCAATTTTCAACTTACATTAGCGATTAGGGGTTTTTAATGATACGTGGGTAAATAATTAATGAACTTAGGTGATTAATATGTGGGTGAAAAATTTTTAGTGCAAACATAAAAATCAAAACTCTTCAAATATTATAATATTGTAATACAAATATTGAGATATTATTCATTTTAGTTTTAAAAATAGAATGACTTACGTATTTTTTAGGAGAACAATTATCCAACGTTGCTCTGACTCAAGTATATTTAACTATAAAATTTCTCATTATTAACTTCATAGGATTATTCAAAAAGGCATATTTATTATTTGAAACTACGTTATTTATAAATATAAGTTAGGATCATTTTCTCTATTTTTGATATAGTATGATTTATTCCTATAGCTTTCTATCATTTTTGATATAATACCATTCATTCCTATGACTCTCCACTATTTATTATTCGACATAGAAATATACCAAAAGTCACATATTGCTTCAACGATTTTCTTTTCGTGGGATATCACACAGCAATTAAATCACACAAACAACTTTCATATAAATATAAAGTTTTAAATTACATGTATACAACAACAATAATCACAATAATAATAAAACTTTAATCTCATTATAAATGGGATCGATTATATTAATTATTTATTTTATTGCACTTTATCAAATAATTATGCGTTATTTAGCTCTAAATATAAGAGGTTAATCTTTATAATTTCTTATAATATCTTTTTGGAAAAAATAAAATTTTAGGGTGATATATTTAAATTGGGGAATTTACATCTGTCATCTTTAAAGAAGACTTTTTATATGCAGCCCCCCTAAAATAAATATTTACAAGAAACACCCCTTATTTTGAATATCAATTTACAAGAAGCACCTCATACTTCTAACTTCCATTTGCTATCTGTAATTTTAACTCAACTAAAATTAACTTATATAATTAAGATTACACCTAGCCATTCATTTAAGAGCTAAATTACATCTAGCATTTAAATAAAATCCATCATCTAAAACTCTACCTCAAAATTTACCTCTCTCAAAAATAATATTTAATAATAATCATTAAAAAAAACTAATTTTGAATTTATAAATTTAAGTAATTTATAGAAAGAAATGGAATTATCAATACCAAAAATAGTTGAAATTGTCGAAATTACTGAATTCGATAATTTAATTTGTGATTGATATTGAAACTGAATTCAGCTTTTTAAACTTTGGAATTGATCTTCACCATGCTGATCAATCAAGAACTGAGAAATAACATTGTTTATTAATTCATTTTTATTAACTAATATAAATAATAAAAGAAGCACATTTTCTAAGTCTCCTTATTAGGAGGCAATTTCAACAATTAAAAAAAACATTGTTTTAATGAATTATATTCATTAAAATATATATTATTTAACTTAACTGTGCTTTTTAAGATAAATAAGTTTGAAATACAAAATACAATATTAAAATGACTTAAATTTCATTTTTTCATAATTTAAAATAGAAATATATGTATTAAATTTAAGTAAAAATATAAAGAATTGCATGAATTTGTATTCCTAATTACAGTACTTTTAAATAGATTTTTCTGGATTTAAATTTAATGTAGATGTTACTAAAATCCCACGTTCGTATATTACTAATTAAGGTGAACTTTAACGGCTCCGTTAAATAGAACGGTGCGGCAGGCGCAGGGGGGTTTTGCGGAATCACTGTGGCAATCTCCTACTAGCGACTGACTACAAGCTCTACACTCATGCTATTACTACAGCAGAAGCGACGGGAGCACTCATCGCGATGACAGCCGCCCAAGAGTGGGCGGATACGGCGGACGGGATTTGGATGGAGGGCGACTCTGCCATCACTATTGTGAATCTTCACCGGACAGCCAGAGGACTCCCTCCCGACAAGACCATGGCCCAGATTGCTGAGCTTTTTTGTGCCTTTAAGGCATATAGGATATCTCATGTTTATAGAGCCGCTAATAGAGCGGCAGACTTTGTAACTTCATTTTCTTATTTCGATGACACAGAGTGGCATAGGGGCATGTCCCTCCCACTCAATTTTTGTGCGATCCTCAATGAGGATCAAACTTTTTGTACCTAATGTATCTTTTTACTGTTATAGTATTATAGGCTATGACCGAATTTAAAAAAAATAATATTAATTGAATTTAGATAAAAGGATATTTTAAATTGATGAACAATTAACAAGAATAAAGTTTGATAATATATAGATATATAATATCAGTAAAATTTTAAGTTATATTACAAATATTTTAATATTAATTTATGCTTTATTGTGTCAAGAATTATTAATTTGGTTAAATAAATATTATAAAAATATTTATTAAATTGTAAATTACTTAATATAAACTATTATATAATAATGATAATACAAAATGAAGAGAATAAATAATAAAATGTATGTGATAAGAGTAAAGCTTTATGAAGAGAATTTAAATAGTTTTTTGCTAGTTTGCTCATAATTTTTGTTTTGATAGAAATAGTTTGCTTATAGTTAGGATCATCTATTTCACATATCCAATATATTAGAGAATTATTGAAATAAATATTCGGCAAAAAAAATACTAAGTAACTAAATTTTAAAATATAAAAAAGACATACAAAAAAATAATGCAAAGAATATATGATTATATAGAAATTCTACATAATTAGTTATTTTTAAATTTAATGCAAAAATGGCATATGCATTTATTTATTTTTAATTAGAAATTATTGTTTCTAAATAAATTTCCATTCTTATATATTTTTTTTCATATTTGGTTAAAGCTAAAACATCCTCATGAACATTTCTCTAAAAATGTTTAATCAATATTTTTAAACATTAAAATTTAACTTTATTTTATATTATAGACAAATTTTAATCTAAAAAAGTAATTTTATTTTACTTACTATATATAATTAAATAAAAAAATTTATATTTAATATTTTTTTAATATTAAAATAATTTATTCAAAAGTATTTCTGTTATTTTAGATCATGTTAATTATTTGTATATATAACTCTGAAACATTCCCTATTTTTAATGTAGTACCATTTATTTTTGTAGTTCTTTCACCTCGTATTATTCTGCCAGAAGCCCATATGGAGTCGCACATTATTCCAGTAGATCCTTTTCCCTTGGAACATCACCGATCGATCACTCTCCACTTTCTTTGAACATGAATCATTACAAATAGTTTTCATGTGAATATAAATTTTTAAACTACACATATATGACAATTAATAATATCAAAACTTTTATCTCACTAAATAAAGCCAATTACATAAATCATTTATTTCTATTGTGATTTATGAAAAAATAGCTCACCATTAATTAGGACCAAGTATAAATAGTCAATTTTTACAATTTTTATAAATTTTTTTATATTTTTGGTCTAATTGTATTTTCTCTTTTACATGGCTAAATTAAATAAAAATTTGAAGTTCCCTCCATTTAAATAGATAATTTTTGGAAGGATTATTTAAATAGATAATTTTAAAGTGGAAATGAATGTCAAAATCTCAAAAAGTAAAAATCAATGAGTATATTAAATGATGATGCAAATTTAGTTAAAAATGTATTTAAATTTTTATTTGTATTTAACCTTGCCAATCTAAATTTTTCATTTTATGGCTTTTGGCAATTTTTTAAAGACTTGGCTCAAACAATTGTGGTTAACGACTAGAAGTAACAAGCAGTGAAAATTATAGTGCATCAAACATGGAATTTAAGTCATACATATAGGGCCGTTAGCGAAGCGATCTCAAGCCAATGTGACCTAGCTATGTTCAAGAATAAATTTAAAATATTTGATTTGATTCAACGAATGAATAAGAAAAATTTGATTTGAGTTAGGTCTTATTTATTTGCTACTGATTCAAGATAGATTTGACCCAAAGTTGGTCAACCCGTGTGACACCCTTAAATTATATTTGAAGTGAAAAATAAATTGAATTATAATTTGATTTGAGGCTTAAAAATTAAAGCTGATTTGGATTTAAAATGAAAGATTTTTGGACTTAGAAATAATGATTTTGGACCTATTTATAAGAGGTTGAAAACAGAGAGACCAAATTGCAATGTTTCCATTCAGCGAAACAGTGCCGCGGCAACCGCCTCTCGCACCCGTCCGCTCTGTTTCCGCGTACGCCAGGAGAGAGAAAGATCTCTCTCTCTCTCTCTCGGGTTGCTGCAGGAGGAAGAGGAGAAGAAGAAGAAGAAGAAGAAGAAGAAGAGGAGAAGAAGAAAGGAAAGAGAAGAAGAAAGGAAAGAGAAGAAGGAAGAGAAAGAAAAGGAAAGCTCGTACGGATTTTCGAGTATTATTTAACGATTAATCGGTAGGTAATCCTATCCCTAAAGTTAATTTTATTACATGTGAAAATGGATGAATATTGTGAGATTTTAGGAATTATGTGGTTATGTCCCGTATTCGGTTAATTGCGTAAGTAGATTTTATTCTAACTTAGCCCATATAAATTAAAATTTGGAAATCAATTGACAAGAATTGAATAAATTTAATATTTAATTATTTGGGTGAATTGTTATTTATTACATTGCTGAATTTTCTTCATATTTATGACTGTAAATTTCGTTTATGGCTTAAAATATCTTATTAGAGAAATTAATTTAGATATACACACGTTTATATATATTACTGGAATATTTTTGTTTCGGATCTGAGCCTTGTAGCATTAGTTTGGGGTATCAAATGATCTCGGATTTTGATCAAATTTGGTGATAAGTTAGATCTTGAAGTTACCTACAACTTTTATGAAGGAACGTTTGATTAATTCTGAATACAAAGTATGATTTTGGTGTCATTAGTAAATTCTGACAGAAATTCGGATTTCTGATCGAGTTCAGTTCATAAGAGATTTGGTGTACCAAGTTAATTCGGATTAATATAAAATTTATATATAAAGATAGAGGACACATTATACTATAACTTTTATATAGAAATCTTTCTTTAAAATGTTCATTTTGGATGAGATTTTATTGAAGGAACTTGACATAAAAATCTGTTTTGAAAGAGTTATTATCACATGTAAATTAAATGGAGATTTCTTAAGTTATATGATTGCTATTAAATGAGAATTTGGAGATTATAGATTTTTATTTGATTATTTATCATATTTATATAATGCTCTTATTAATTAGCCTAGAAATATATATTTTAATTATTAGAAGTCCAAACAATTGAGTTACTTTGACAGTGATATTAGTTATTATATTTAGAAGAATTGGACTTATGAAATCGATTTCAAATGCTATGAGTATTGAGGATATATGATTTAGTTAATTTTTGATAATTTGGAGTTTAAAACTTAAGCTAAATAGATTTATTGATAGATGATTTGATTCGAATAGAAATGATATTTTTATAATCGTAAGAGTGACAAAAATGTGAAATATGGAATTAATTATGATTT
Source organism: Apostasia shenzhenica (assembly GCA_002786265.1). Lineage (NCBI taxonomy): Eukaryota > Viridiplantae > Streptophyta > Magnoliopsida > Asparagales > Orchidaceae > Apostasia > Apostasia shenzhenica. The sequence goes on from KZ451984.1 coordinate 731,819, forward strand.
TAAATTGATTCACTTTAATATGAGACTCAAATGTGAATTATAGTTATATTATTAGCTCTAATCATACTCTCATCAAACATTGATTCGAGATTTCATAAATTATATGTGAAGAATTCATGATCTTTATTAATTCAGATTAAAATATCCTTGAAGATATCATGGTTTACTTTTATTGGTGATTTCTGGATTACTGTAGAGATTTAATTTAATAGGAGAGTATGACTAAAATTAAATTATCGAGATTATGAGTATAAGGAAGATTTGTGAAAGTCGGATAATATATAGTGCATGCAAATTATTATGATTAATTACTAGCTCTATTTGTTTAGTCAATAAAGAAAAATATATAATACAATGATATGTTATTCCTTGACTGTGACACCTACGGAGGCGAAATGTACGACTTATCGTCACATTCGATGTGAATATATATTGACTTATGTTTGTGACACCTACGGGAGGGCAAGTGTACGGACTTGTCGTCACATTCGATGAGAATATATTGACTTGTGTTTGTGAACACCTACAGGAGGATAAGTGTATGAATTTGTCGTCACATTCAATGTGAATATATTACTTGCGACTGTGACACCTACGGGAGACAAGTGTACGGACTTGTCGTCACATTCGATGATAATATATTGACTCGCGACTGTGACACCTACGGGAGGGCAAATGTACAAACTTGTCGTCACATTCAAAGATAATATATATAATATTTTAAGCAAGTGTATGTGCTTACTATGTGACTAAATTTATAATCAAGAAGATTTTAAAGATGACAATGGATTAAAATTTAAGATTTTGGGATCTCGATATAACCGCATCTACCTTAGTCGTGAAAATGAGATTTTGGAAAATTTTACTTAAAATGTGAACTACACCAAAATAAAATAATAAGACCCCAAACTCTATCCATGAGGTAGAAGGACTCATGGGGGACTGTGAGATCGTACGAGACTCACAGTGCTCAAAGAGATGTGACAAGGGGCAACTGATTATTGTGAGATTGACGATCTCACCACAGGGGCTGAGGCAGAACATGGCGCTATATTCGAGAATCCCAAGGGCCCAAATAAATAAATAAATAAATAAATAAATAAATAAATAAATAAATAAATAATATATATATATAAGAAAACAATATCTTGCATATTGAATTGTTGCTGTAGAGATTAACTTTATTCCTGATTTGATTCTAAATACATGAGCTGTATTCTATCTGTATGCAGTGTTGATTTGATTACTATCTTATTTGGGATGCTGTTTTATCTACTGAGTCTGTATTAACAGGTCCTTCCATTTTTGGTGGCAGGTGTGACACTAGTTGATCACGGACAAGGGTAAAGAAGTTGAAGGTATTTCTGAATTGTGAAATATAATAATTTGAGATGAGATAAAAAAAAATGAAAAGAATATATTACTTTCTGGCGTCCGGGAAACCGGGGCGTCACAACCAGTCTTTGATTAATTTTTGATATTTTAGTCAATTTTTTTTATAAATTATTGTATTTGTTCGTTTTATCAATTTAATACTATTTGTCATGATCTAATGTTTAAAATAAAAGCAAAGAAAAATAATCTATAATAAATATGATTTGAATAAATTTTACAAGAAAATTTCTAATTAAACCTTCTATCAGAATATTACAAAAAAACCTAAAATATTAAATTCAATTATAAATATATAAAAAATTATGTATAATAATATCTTTTATTTTTTTAATTAATTCAATTATGTGCCCTCTTTATTTGATCCTATGTCAGTTGGGTTAATAAAAATCTCGAACTATAAAATCGCACGTAAATTATCTCATTTGAATCGAGTCGCACTCTATTTGATCTTCAACAAAATTACTGCCCTAGTCATATATAACAAATTCTAAAAGGCATCAATTTTTTTTTTTTGAAATTTGGCTGTAGCCCATAATACTATAACAATAAAAAAAGATACATCAGGTACAAAAAGTTAGATCCTCGTCAAGAATCGAACAAAAATCGAGTGGGAGGGACATGCCCCTACGCCACTCTAAATCATCTAAACAAGAAAAGGAAGCTACAAAATCTGCCGCTCTATTAGCGGTTCTGTATACATGAGATATCTTGTACGCCTTAAAGGCGCAAAAAAGATTGGCGATCTGGGCCCATGGTCTTGTCGGGAGGTGTTCCTCTGGCTGTCCGGTGAAGGTCCGCAAATAGTGATGGCAGAGTCGCCCTCTATCCAAATCCCGTCCGCCGTATCCGCCCACTCCTGGGCGGCTGTCATCGCAATAAGGGCTCCCGTCGCTTCTGCTGTAGGAGTGGCATGAGTGTAGAGCTTGTAGCCAGTCGCTAGTAGGAGGTTGCCACAGTGATCCCGCACAAAAGATCATCTAAACAAGAAAAGGAAGCTACAAAATCTGCCGCTCTATTAGCGGTTCTGTATACATGAGATATCTTGTACGCCTTAAAGGCGCAAAAAAGATTGGCGATCTGGGCCATGGTCTTGTCGGGAGGGTGTCCTCTGGCTGTCCGGTGAAGGTCCGCAATAGTGATGGCAGAGTCGCCCTCTATCCAAATCCCCGTCCGCCGTATCCGCCCACTCCTGGGCGGTTGTTCATCGCAATAAGGGCTCCCGTCGCTTCTCGCTGTAGGAGTGGCATGAGTGTAGAGCTTGTAGCCAGTCGCTAGTAGGAGGTTGCCACAGTGTCCCGCACAACCCCCCCCCCCCCGCGCCTGCCGCACCGTTCTGTTTAACGGAGCCGTCAAAGTTCACCTTAATCCATCGCGGAGGTGGGGGATTCCAGTGGGATGCAGAGGGGTTACAACAGCCTACAAGGCTGTTGGGATCCCAGTTCCCCACGCTGGATGAAGGTTGTTCTTGGGCTTCACTAACATGAACAAGTGCAGCGATTACTCGAGGCAACGGAAAGAGTTTGTTGTGGACGCGGGCGTTGCGGGCTCTCCATGAGTGGTACAAAGCAGCCACCTCTCTGATTGCCTGAGGGTCACCTGGATTTTTCTGGACTCGTAACTGCAGGTTGCTGAGGAAAAGATTTAGCAGTTGAGCATTGCGAGCATGTGGTGGCTGATGTCCGTCAGCCGGAGCAGCAGAGGGGTTGCAATCTGCTGCCGGTCAATTTCTTTTAGCTTCAGTTACATACGCATGATTTTGAAAAATTATATTTACACATATGCCTCCATATAAACTTTAATATTACAATATTATTATTTCGTCAATGTTACTATAGTTAAACTGCAGTTAACTTAACTCAAATACTTATAGTAGCGTCCGGAGATGGCAAGGGCAACACCTAGTGGTCGATGGCAGGTTGCATGGCGGATGGCCGGCAACAGTGAGTGACATTATGGTTGTAAGCCACGGCTGATCAGCCGACAATGGCAACCAAAATATTTGAGCTGGTTATGGCAGGATTACATTAATAGAGTATCCAATAATAATAGTCTACATATGAAATATTATGCATATTTTATTTATTTATAATTGATGTTAACTTGTATTGTATATATGTAATATTTAAGGTAACCACACCAACATAAATAAATTTTAAAGAAAAATATGTATATATATGTAAATTTTTTTTTATATAGTTAAAAGCATTGGCCTTGGAGTCAATATTTTACAAATAAACTTCTTACTTGATTAATTAATTTAATGACTTTGTTAACTAATTATTCATACAAGATAACAATTTGATATTAAAAAAAAATCGGATCGGGTCGTCTATCCGTGGATGGCCGGCTGGATCCAGCTATAGTTATTTTGCATAAATTATATTCTTTAAATTATTATTATTATTTAAATAATTAACTATACTTTAACATAATCAAGAATTAAAAAATAAACTTTGATAATAAATATATAATATTAATAATTAATCAAATTAAAATTTAAAATTAATAATATTTATCAATGAATTAATCAGGCCATAACTTTTATAATTTCATCAGATGCTTTGACAATAAAAATATACTTTTTATATTAATGAATGAATTGATTTTTCACTCTTGTGAATAAAAAAAGATTAGATTTCTCTAATTTATTGGAGAATATGCAGTTTATTAATACAAATAAATAATATATATTATATATATATATATATAATTTTAAAAATTAAATAAATAAAAAGTCTTTTAAAAGGGATTTGTAAATTTTTAAGATAAATTAAACATGAGTTCTTAAATTTAGAATATATTATCACATATTTTATATTTTCAAAATTTTAACATTGTGATTCTAAATTTTAATATATATAATTATTAAACGAGTCTTTTTAAAATTCTACTCTACCCCTCTCTCTCACCTCTCTTGCACCTTCTTTTCTAGATTTGTCTCTCTTTCTTTCTAACGTGCGATCCCTTCATCTTTTTTTTGCCGAGTGGTAGAGAGAGAGGGAGCAGGGAAAGAGAAAGAGAGAGAGAGAATACGAGGGAAAAAAAGGGGAGGGAAAATTAAGGTGGGTGTCCCCAGCCGCCCCTCTGCTATTAGCAGCCATATCGAAGAGAGAGAAAGTCAAGAGAGATGAGAGAACGAGGATAGAATAGAAATTTTTAAAAATTTTAATAATAAAATAATTTAAAAAATAACTCATTTGATATTATATTAAAACTCATAAAATTAAAATATTAAAATTTAAAAAATATAAATCTGCATAATAATATATCAAAAACTCAAATGCCAAATATAGTTTACCCTATCTTTTATTTTTTTTAGTATCGGTTTACTTTTGTACACATTTTGATTCTCTAATAATATTTCACTTTGGGAGTGACGAACAAAGAGAGAATTTATGGGAAAAACAAAACATGGATTTTGGAGTATCTGCATCTAATTATTTCAAGCAGCAGGCGGAAGAATATTAAAAGCATCTAAATTGTTTTCCGCCTGGACTAATTGCAAATTAGTTCTAATTTTTTAAAAAATTATAACACAAATTTCTAAACTTATTGGCCAGTTGCTAGATCCAGCTAGCTCAGCATGACTATATTAATAATATTTTCTCTTCTCTCTCCATCGGACGGCTGCGCATGCACCTTCAGCCTGCAAACGCGGTCGTTGTGTGCGGAAGGCCGTTGCGGTGATGATGACTATTTTTATCTTGTCATAATTTTATTTTATTTTTTTATTAATATTGGGTGATTTTGTCAAGTGCTGATATAACCAAGAAACATGAAGGTAATGAAGCTCAGTGCCAAGTGTCGTTGAACCAGCTTGCAAATGTTATAATAAATTCAAAATTAATTAATTTAAATATTTATTTTTTACCGATTGTAACTTCTAATTATTTAAAAGGCCATCTGGTTGGATCGATCGACTTCGCCTCGCTCTGTTAGCCCATGCATGGCTTCCTTCGGGAATGTCCGACTCAGCTACCAGGCGGCAGCGGGCCTCCTCCTCCTCCTCCTCCTGATCATCATCGGCGGCTCGGCGACAGGGTCGGCCAATGCGGCTAGATCGCCGTCGGCCGAGGGGTGGAGGTCGACTGTTCACCATCTAACAGCAACTGAGCAGCTGACGAACGTCTGCCTGGCTGCGATTTTGGCGTACAACTCTGGTAGACCATTCGCATGGATAAGACTCGTCCACCCGTTGAATGCTTATGTTATATCTATGCCAGATGGCAACGCCCGTATTGTAGCCCGATTTGTTGTCAGGGCGTATTTTCCTCCCCTTTACTCTGGAATGCTTCTCCCTGTAACTGCAGTCTACACGTTGTTGGCTGCCGGCCTGGTTAATCCTGTCGGCTACGTCGACGGCAAGGCCCTCGATGTTAAATTTGACTTAGAGGATGTGCCCAATTTTTAAATATTAATCTATGCATGCATGCATGAATACATATATATATATATATATAAATAATTATTCATTTGCTTGCAAAAGTTTCTTGTTTTTATGGGTACGTTTGTTTGCAAAATTCATTATTTTTTAATAAAATTCAAATTAAATTTATACGAAATTATTTTTCTTATTAAAAATTATGAATGATGTGAAAATAAAGTTAATTATTATATTAAAATGTGTGGCTAAAGTTGTAATAGTTAATTATTATTTTAATGTATACGTAGAATGTGAAATAAAGTTAAATTTTTTATTTTAAATTTTATGTGTAGTGGTGTTACATATTGGATTAAAGTTAATTAAATAGGTTAATTTTAAAAAGGCTAAATAAATAAGGATAAAGTTAAAATTAAGGTTATATGAAAATATATTTTTATTAAAAATTGTGATAATGTAAAATAAAATTATTTATCAGGGTAATATAAACAACATTTGTAAGCCTTAGAAGATACTATAAATTAATCTCAATTTTTAAAAAACTTCAATTTAGATTTCTGAAATTACAATAGCTTTGCAGTACTTTTGAACGTTCCATCGCAATTAAGTCACGATTACTAATTTTTTACTGGTATGCATGCTGTAAAATTATTTTCAATTGTTTGCCTCATTAAATATTAACATTTATATTTTAAATTTTAATTTTTTAGTGCAAAGAAAGAAAAAGATGAAAAAAATATTAAATATTGAATTTTTATTAATTTTTTTTTAAAAGATGAATTATGTAAGACCATCTAAATGATATCCTTAAAATAATTTATATAGATTTATATATATATATAATAAAATAATTATAACAAATAACTCGATACATTAATACAATATTTATGTTTAATTATCACTTGAGCTACTTATACACTTAAACTTATCGAGCAGTTATCCTTCTACAACTCATAATGTTTAATAAAAATTATCAGCAAAATATATTCAGCATAAATTTTTTTAAAGATAGCTCATGCGCTGTTATTGTTCTTAAGGAAATGGTGAAGCAGTTTGTTTTATTGTTTTTATTTGTTTTCATTAATTTTTTTAAAATATTATAAAAATTTGTAGAGTTTAAGAATAATCCTTGCTCTTAATTTGGGCATTTTAGTCTCATAAATTAAAGAAAAAATTCGAGAGATTACATTGGAAGGCAATCCTTCTTTTATGTTACATAGTTTCTTTTCTCGATCCATGTATGCTAGAAAAACTCTATACGTGAAATATTTTATTGTGATTCTGCTGAATTATTGTGGAGTGATGCATATAAGCAAAAGTCATGATTTCTTTACATTACTCTCCAATTTTTTTTTAATAAGAAGGTTAAGAATCAAGAACAAGAAGAGCACGTGGTAGCATGCATCGATCCTAAACAAGAACAAAATTTTCAGTGAATGAAAGAAACGATTGTTAATAGACTATAGATTTTAGCAAGAATGGCTAAAGGAAAGGAGGAATTTCAGATAGTAGATATGAAGCTCACTAATTTAAACGAGCTGTAATTCAAATAATATTTTAACTTTCTTGCTTGGTGAATGGAATTAAATCTACAAAATAATTTACAATGTTATGGGTCATGGCATGAGATATTTTTTTAGTGTCCATCTAGTATTATTACCAAATCAATATTTTCTCAATGTGAGAATTATTAGCGACTATCGTAGCCCGTTGTCAACCATTTCTTTCCATATGATCATCTTGAAAAGATCAGTTTAATACGAAGAAGTGCAGTAAGAAAAAAATTTAGTCGATAAATTCAATGACAATTAATGGGTGAATCGATTCTCAACCAGTTCACCGAATGATCTAGTTGATTAGCTCGAAACTTGCCTATTCAGGCATGAACAAATCTGATCCGAGACAATAATCAACTCTATTCATACATAGCACTTAAAATTTTTTATGTACATGTTAAGATGTCAGTGTTAGTTATATAGAATTTCAATTTAAATAAGCATTTGGGGATACTTTTAATGCAATTTTCAACTTACAATTAATAGCGATTAGGGATGATACGTGGGTAAATAATTAATGAACTTAGGTGATTGATGTGTGAGTAGAAAATTTTTAGTGCAAGAATAAAAATCAAAATTCTTCAAATATTGTAATTTTGTAATACAAATACAAAGATATTATTCATTTTAGATTTTGAAACTATATGACATAAGTATTTTATAGAAGATCAATTATATATCCAATGTTGCTCTGACTCAAACATATTTACAACTATGAAATTTCTCATTATTAGCCTCGTAGAATTATTCGAAAAGGCATATTTATTATTTAAAATCACGTTATTTACAGATATAAGTTAGGATCATTTTCTCTATTTTTTATATAGTATGATTCATTCCTATAGCTTTTTATCATATTTGATGTAACACGATTCATTCCTATGACTCTCTACTATTTACTATTCGGCCTAGAAATATGTCAAAAGTCATATATTGTTTTAATAATTTTTTTTTCATGGGATATCACTCAGCGATTAGATCATCACAAATAACTTTCATATAAATATAAAGTTTTAAATTACATGTATACAACAACAATAATCACAATAATAATAAAACTTTAATCTCATTATAAATAAAGTCTATTATATTAATTATTTATTTTTTTGCACTTTATCAAATAATAATGTATTATTTAGCTCTAAATATAAGAGGTTAATTTTTATAATTTCTTATAATATCTTTTTGGGAAAAATAAAATTTTAGGGTGATATATTTAAATTGGGGAATTTACATTTGTCACAAGACTTTTTACATGCAGCACCTCCTAAAGCAAATATTTACAAGAAACATCCTTATTTTGAATATCAATTTACAAGAAGCACCCCATGCTTCTAACTTCCATTTGCTATCCGTAATTTTAACTCGATTAAAATTAACTCATATAATTAAGATTACATCTAGCCATTCATTAAATGCTAAATTACATCTAGCACTTAAATAAAATCCATCATCTAAAAATCTTTTATTTTTGTCCATTTTTAAGATCTCTATTTTCTCATAACATCGGATTATTATGAATATTCTTAAAATTAGTTAGATGTGTTAACTCGGGTTCAGTCAAAGAAATAACAAATAAAAGTTAGCCTAGATGTGATGTCTGTAAATTCACATTCAAAATAAGAAGTATCGTCTATAATATTTGACTTAAGGAGTACCTCTTATAATTGTTTTTTTGAAAATGACATATAAATTTTTAAAGCTCAAAAAAAAATCAATGAGGCCAAATAATGTTATAAATTTAGTTAATAATGTATTAAAATTTGATTTGTATTTAACTTTGCCAATTTAAATTATTCATTTCATGACAGTTGATGTTGCATCTGGATCCGCATCGATTCATCTGGAGCATATACGTGGAAGCTTGCGTGGCATCAGCATCACAAGCGCTCAACGTCGAACAGAAGGCGTATCACCCCGAACAACCGACGTCGAAGAGGCCGAGACGAACAGCAGAAGGCAGTTCTGACTAGTATCCACGCACAATATCAGGGACCTCACTGCTTTCAAGAGGTATGGCCTCCCTGCCATCAGACGACGCCGTCCGTACCCTATATAGATGAGGTTAGGCCGTGGCCGCCTTGTAGACATTGATGGTTTGACTTCAGAGTTGAAGCCCATCCCGTTGAAGTGACCCCACCAGGTAGATCAAGGTATAAGAATCTCACTGTAACAGAAAGAATGAGCTTCTTCTTTTTCCTTTGATTCTTCTTCTGAAAAAAACCCCAACTTTCCTACTGTAAAGAGAAATTGATTCTAGTAAAAATCTTTCAAGCCTCCTCGAAAGGAGGCGTGGTTTTTTTCGCCCAGTCGATTTTCCACGAACAAAAATCCCTCTGGTTATTTCTCGTCACAACAGTTGGCAAACAGATCTAGAGTATTTTTTTCAAGACTTAGCTCGCACAATTGTGGTTAACAACTAATAATAACAAGCAATGAAGTTGATAGTGTGACAAGCAAGCAATTGGGTCATATATAGCAAATCTCAAAGAGCATCAATTTTAAAAAAAAATTAAAAGAATCAGTTTTGGAGACAATAATATTTTAGAATATCTTTTTTTACTTAATTAATTAATTTTATTAACTAAATATTAGTGCAAGTCCTGGATGAGAAAAGCGGAGTGATGCGTTAGGCAGTCGACAGCCAGCATAAAAGTTATTGAATCAATCATGATATGAATCCTTTAGAAAATTGCGCTAGAAAGTTGGTTTAGATGGTTTAGACACCTAAATCATAGGCCGATTGAAGTTCCAGTTAGAAAAATTGAGTTATTAGATTTTTTCCCATATACAAAGGGGAAGAGGAAGACCAAAGAAGACATGACAAGAAACTATAAAGAGTGATCCTAGTTACTTAGATTTAGATTAGAATTTAGTAAATGATAGAGCAACCTAGTGGGATTAAGGCTTGGCTGTTGTTGTTGTTGTTGTAACTAAATATTAGTGCAAGAAGTCCTGTGTAGGAATTGATAGAGCGGCCTTCGACAACATAGGATTAGTTTCGATGAAAACAAACTCGAAAATGCTTCTGAGTTTCAGTTTTGGTTAAAGTCATAGAAATGCGTCCAAAACTAAAAAGTTCAGCTGAAATTGTTGAAACACATCTAAAACTCTACCCCGAAATTTACCTCTCTCAAAAATCATATTTAATAATAATTATTAAAAAATTTAATTGTGAATTTATAAAATTTAAGTAATTTATAGAAAGAAATGAAATTATTGATACCAAAAATAGCTGAAACTGTGGAAATTACTGAAATGAATAATTAAATTTTGTGAATGAAATTGAAACTAAATTCAGGTTTTTAAACTTTGGAATTGATCTTCACCCTGCTGGTCAATCAAGAACTGAGAAATAACATTGTTAATTAATTAATTTTTATTAACTAATATAATTAATAAAAGAAGCACATTTTCTAAGTCTCCTTATTTGGAGGCAATTTCAACAATTAAAAAAAAACATTGTTTTAATGAATTATATTCATTAAAATATATATTATTTAACTTAACTCTGCTTTTTAAGATAAATAAGTTTGAAATACAAAATACAATATTAAAATGATTTAAATTTCATTTTTCATAATTTCAAATAGAAATATATGTATTAAATTTAAGTAAAAATATAAAGAATTGAATGAATTTGTAATTTACCTCACAGTATTTTTAAATAGATTGTTCTGGATTTAAATTTAATGTAGCTGTTACTAAAATCCTACATTCATATATTACTAATTAATATTAATTGAATTTAGATAAAAGGATATTTTAAATTGATTGACAATTAACAAGAATAAAGTTTTATAATAGATATAAAATATCAATAAAATTTTAAGTTATATTATAAATATTTTAATATTAATTTCTGCTTTATTGTGTCAAGAATAAATTTGGTTAAATAAATATTATAAAAATATTTTTTAAACTGTAAATTACTTAATACAAACTATTATAAATAATGACAATACAAAATGAAGAGAACAAATAATAAAATGTCTGTAATAAAAGTAAAGCCTTTTGAAGAGAATTAAAATTTTTTTTTCTAGTTTGCTCATTTTTTTTTTGATAGAAATAGTTTGCTTATAGTTAACAAAATATTCGGCAAGAAAATACTAAGTAATTAAATTTTAAAATATAAAAAAAGACATACCTAAAAAAATGCAAAGAATATATGATTATAGAAATTCTACATAATTAGTTAAAAGATTGCCAAAAGCTATGAAATATAAAATTTAGATTGGCAAGGTTTTAACAGTATGAGAACAAATGTATATGAAATATAAAATCCTCGGACTCAATGATGGAATCTAAAGAATGAGAACAAATATATATTTAAGAAGAATGTTCTAGAACTGGGGCAATGGAATATTAACAGGGAAACTGATCTTATGTGGTTGAAAATTGCTAACTGTATCCGTAAGATGACGAAGGATGTGCTGGGAGAATCCAAAGGAATGATTCCAAATAATAAAGATACTTGGTGGTGGAAAGATGATGTACAAAAAAAAAAATTAAGGAGAAGAAGATTTGTTATAGAGATTGGTTTAAAAACAAAAATAATGATAAGTGAGAGAAATATAAAGTGGCTAGACGAGAATCTAAGAAAGCAGTAGGCAATGCAAAAAAATATGACTCTTGAGAATTTATATAAGAAGTTAGACACTAAAGAAGAAAAAAGACAACTATATAGGATTGCCAAGGTAAGAGATAGAAAACTAAAGATTTAATTGAAGTAAAATGTATTAAAAGATGAAGATCAAAGAGTACTTTTTATGAAAAAAAATATCAAAAATAGATGGATGAGTTACTTTCAACAACTTTTCAATGAAAATTGTGAACATTCAATTGATCTTACAGAATTCAGCACCCTAAAAGAAAATAAAAATTACTCTTACATCTGACGTATTAGTAAAGCTGAAGTCTGGAAAGCTTTAAAGAAGATGAAGCATAAAAAAGCAGTAGGATCAGATAATATTCAATTGATGTTTGACAGTGCTTAGGAGATGAAAGAGTTTCTTGGCTCACTAGATTATTTAATATGATTTTGAAGACTAAAAGGATGTCAAATGAATGGAGAAAGAGTATATTAGTACCTATTTATAAGAATAAATGCGATGTACAAAATTGTGCTAATTATAGAGAAATTAAATTAATGAGTCATACTTTAAAACTTTGGGAGAGGGTGATCGAACAAAGGTTACGTCATGATACTAAGGTATCAGAGAATCAGTTTGGTTTTATGTCAGGTAGATCTAGTATATAAATCATTCATTTATTAAGAAGTTTAATGGAGAAATCTAAGGAGAGAAAGGAAAATCTACATTTGATTTTTATTGATTTGAAAAAAACTTATGATAAAGTCTCAAGAGAAATACTTTAGAGAGTTTTAGAAAAAAAAAAGATTTGCACTGCTTATATTCAAGTTATTAAAGACATGTATGAAGGAGTTGTTACCTCTGTTCGGACACAAGGAGGTTTGACTAAGGATTTTCCTATTACAGTTGAATTACTCCAAGGCTCGGCTTTAAATCCGTATCTTTTTGCTTTGATTATGAAAGTCATGACTGGACATATCCAAGATGAGGTGCCTTAGTGTATGCTCTTCGCAGATGAGATTGTCCTTATTGAGAAAACTAAAGGGGGAGCTCAAGCGAAACAAGAGCTTTGGAGGAATGCTTTAGAATCTAAAGGTTTTCATCTTAGTAGATCAAAAACTGAATATATAGAGTGCACATTTAGTCAAGAAAGAAATACTAATATTGGAGATGTGACAATTGGTGATCAAATTATCAAGAAGAATGAGCGTTTTAGATACCTTGGATTAATTATACAAAATAATGGCGAAATAGATAATGATGTTATTAGCAGGATTCAAGCATGATGGGTAAAATGGAGAAATGCTTCTGGTGTGTTGTGCGATAGAAAAATTTCATCCAGAATCAAGAGTAAATTTTATAAAACTGTAGTAAGACCAGCGATGATATATGGTGCTGAATGCTGGCCTGCAAAGAAGAAACATACAAATAAAATAAATATTGTAGAAATGAGGATGTTAAGGTGGATGCATGTGTGGATATACACAAAAGAATAGATTGAGAAATGAGTATATCCGAAAGAAAGTTGGTGTTGCACCAATTGAGGATAAACTTAGAGAAAGTCAGCTTAGATGGTTTGGACATCTAAATCGTAGCCAATTGAAGCTCCAGTTAGAAAATTGAATTACTGGATTTTGCCCATGTACAAAGAGGAAGAGGGAGACCAAAGAAGACATAATAAGAAACTATAAAGAGTGATCTTAGTTACTTAAACTTAGATAAGAATTTGGTAACTGATAGAGCGCAATGGAAACAAAGGATTCATGTAGCCGACCACACCTAGTGGGATTAAGGCTTGGTTGTTGTTGTAGTTATGTTTAAATTTAATGCAAAAATGGCATATGCATTTATTTATTTTTAATTAGAAATTATTGTTTCTAAATAAATTTCCATTCTTATATATATTTTTTTCATATTTGATTAAAGCTAAAACAACCTCAACATTTCTCTAAAATTGTTTAATCAATATTTTTAAACATTTAAATTTAACTTTATTTTATATTATAGACAAATCTTAATCTAAAAAATTAATTTTATTTCACTTACTATATATAATTAAATAAAACAAGATTTTATATTTAATATTATTTTTAATAATAAAATAATTTTATCTCAAAAGGTATTTCTAGTATTTTCAATCATATTAATTATTTATATAACTCAGAAACATCTCTCTATTTTTAATGCGTACGATTTACTTTTGTGCTTTCTTTCACCTTATATTATTCTGCCAAAATCCCATAAGGAGTCGCACATTATTCCAGTAGATTTTTTTTCTTGGAATATCACTCCCTACTTTCTTTGAACATTACAATTAGTTTTCATGTAAATATAAATTTTTAAACTACACATATAAGATAATTAATAATAACAAAATTTTTATCTCACTAATAAAGTTAATTATACAAAGTATTTATTTTTATTATAATTTATGAAATAACGGCTCACCATTAATTAGGACCAAGTATACAAAGTCAGTTTTTACGGTTTTTATAATATTTTTTATTTTTGAGTAAAATAAAAATTTGCAGTTTCCTCCATTTAAATAGACAACTTTTTGAAGGATTATTTAAATAGGTAATTTTAAATTCGAAATGGAATTCAAAATCTCAAAAAGTAAAAATCAATGAGGATAAATGATGATGCAAATTTAGTAAATAATAAAAAAAAAATCGGATCGGGTCGTCTATCCGTGGGTGGCCGGCTGGATCCAGCTATAGTTATTTTGAATAAATTATATTCTTTAAATTATTATTATTTAAATAATTAACTATACTTTAACAATAACATAATCAAGAATAAAAAATAAACTTTGATAATAAATATATAATATTAATAATTAATCAAATTAAAATTTAAAATTAATAATAGTTATTAATGAATCAGGCCATACTTTTAATAATTCATCACATGCTTTGACAATAAAATATACTTTTTATATTAATGAATGAATTGATTTTTCACTCTTTTGTGATGAAATAAAAAGATAGATTTTCTCTAATTTATTGCAGAATATTGCAAAATATGCAGTTTATATTTAATTTTAAAAATTAAATAAATAAAAAGCTTTTTAAAATTGATTTGTAATTTTTAGGACAAATTACACATGAGTTCTTAAATTTAGAATATATTATCACATATTTTATATTTTCAAAATTTTAATATTGTGATTCTAAGTTTTAATATATATAATTATCAAATGTGTCTTTTTAAAATTATTTTAAAATTCCTACTCTACCCCCTCTCTCTCACCTCTCTTGCGACAGTAGAGGTTGCTTGCACCTTCCCTTCTAGTTTTGTCTCTCTTTTTATCTGACGTGCGGTCTTTCCGTCCCTTTTTTGCTTAGTGGTAGAGAAAGAGGGAGTAGGAAGAGAGAAAGAAAGAGAGAAAAAGAGAGAGAATACGAGGGAGAAGGTGGGCGGCCCCAGCCGCCTCTCTACTATTAGCAGCCCTACCGGAGAGAGAGAAAGATGAGAGGGATGAGAGAGAGGGGATAGAATATAAATTTTTAAAAAATTTAATAATAAAATAATTTTAAAAATCACTCATTTGATATTATATTAAAATTCATAAAATTCAAATATTTAAAATTTAAAAAATATAAATCTGCATAATAATATATCAAAAACTCAGATGCCAGGTATAATTTACCTCTTATCTCTTATTTTCCTTAGTGTCAATTTATTTTTTTCTCTTTTTTTTTTACACATTTTGATTCTCTAATAATATTTCATTTTGGGAGTGACGAACAATGAGAGAATTTATGGGAAAAACAAAACATGGATTTTGGAGTATCTGCATCTAATTATTTCAAGCAGGCGGAAGAATATTAAAAGCATCTAAATTGTTTTCCGCCTGGACTAATTGCAAATTAGTTCTAATTTTAAATTTTTTTTAACACAAAGTTCTAAACTTATTGGGCAGTAGTTGCTAGATCCAGCTCAGCAGAACTATATTAATAATAAATATTCTCTCTTCCTTCCCCTTGATCTCTTCTCTCTCCATCAGACGGCTGTGCAATGCTCATGCACCTGCAGCCTGCAAACGCGGTCGTTGTGTGCGGACGGCCGTTGCGGTGATGATTGCTATTTTTGTCTTGTCATAATTTTATTTTATTTTATTATTAATATTGGATGATTTTGTCTAGCTGCTGATACAACCAAGAAACATGAAAGTAATGAAGCTCAGTGCCAAGTGTTGTTGAACCAGCTTGCAAATGTTATAACAAATTCAAAATTAATTAATATTATTTTATTAATTTAAATATTTATTTTTTACCGATTGTAATTTTTTATTTAAATTTTTTTTTACCATTTAAGTAAATTAACATATGTTTTAGATTTACTTTTAATGAATAAATCTTTTTGAAGAGTTTTATAGAAATCTCTTTGTATCGTATTTATTAATCATTATTTTTGATACACACACGTGATTAAGGTAAGAAAACAAATTATATATATATATATCTACAGTAGAAAAGAGATGCAAACTACACACCTTCGGTCCTCCCATGAAGGCCAACTAATGCAATTTGATTAAATTTGTATTATACATATTGCATGCATGTTATGTTATAATAAGTTATTTTGTATATTTTTCTCCTATTTTTGCTTCCAATTATTTATTATAATTTTCTAACAATAATTAAATACTGATTATCTTTTATGTAATTATTTTAAAAAAAACTTTACACATGCTACCCTTAAATTAATATTATTTTATTTTCTTTGATAAGATGAATGATTAGATTTTTCTCAATTTAATGGAAGAGTGATGTTTATAATTATGTATTTAAAATATGGAGTGATAAATATAAGGAGGATTTACATGGAGAACACTGAATTCATAAGAAATTACGTATTTTACCATATTTTAGTAAATATTACTAAAATCACACTTCATTGTTTAGATATTACGGGTTTCACATTTCTGTTGGCTTCAGTCAGAATCTCTGTTTACAATGGAATGTTCCGTTTTCAACTTTCATCTTATTTACAGAATTGCCATCAAACTAATTTTATCGCTCAAAAGCTCGAAGTAGCGGATGAAAAGCCCTAAATCTATTCGGAGAAGGCGACGCACAGCGGCATTGATTATAAATATGTAATTAATTTGAAGAGTCAAATGAGTAAATTTCCGTTATTTTAATTAATTTTACAAATATTATTTAATTTTCACAGCTGACGTAGGGGTTTGTGAGCGTGCGTCCATAAAAGGCCATCTGCAGGTTGGATCGATCGGACTTCGCCTCGCTCTGTTTGCATGGCTTCCGTCGGGAACGTCCGACTCTGCTACCAGGCGGCAGCGAGCCTCCTCCTCCTCCTCCTCCTCCTCCTCCTCCTGATCATCATCTGTTAGCCCATGCATGGCTTCCGTCGGGAACGTCCGCCTCTGCTACCAGGCGGCAGCGAGCCTCCTCCTCCTCCTCCTCCTGATCATCATCAGCGGCTCGGTCGAGGGCTTAAGTTGGACCACTCACCGTCTAACAGCACCTCGGCAGAAGACGAACGCCTGCCTGGCTGCGATTTTGTGGCTCAACACTCGCGCCATTCGAGACGGAATACCCTATCTGCTCTCGCTCGTCAAGCCGATGGAAGCTTTTTATAGGGAATCGGAAGATGGCACCTTCAGTTATGAAGTCGAATTTGTGGCCGCCGTGACTGATACGAATGCAATTCATCATAATAAGCTGCGCGTCGTGGCGGTTGCAAAAGCGACCTACAATTTGTTGGCAGCCGGACAAGATCCTCTTTTTCCTCTCGGCTACGTTAACGGCAACACCCTCAGATTATCATTCTCAAACAATTTATAGAACCATTAATCCTTTTTCAATTTGACATTAATTCCATCAATTCTTTCTTTAAATATTAATCTATACATATGCATGCCTTCATACATACATACATATATATATATATATAATTATTTATTTGCTTGCAAATATATGTTTCTTATTTTTATGGGTATGTTTATTCGCAAAATTCATTATTTTTAATAAAATTTAAATTAAATTTAGAAGAAATTATTTTTTTTATTAAAAATTATGAGTGGTGTGACAATAAAGTTAATTATTATATTAATATATATGTAAAATGTGAAATAAGGTTAATTTTTTATTTTAAATTTTATGTGTGATGTTATGTAATGGATTAAAGTAAATTAAATAGGTAATTTTAAAATGGCGGCCACAAATTAAATAGGTAATTTTTTTAAAGATAGCTAGCTCATGCGCTGTTATTGTTCTTAAGGAAATGATGAAGCAATTTGTTTTATTGTTATTATTTATTTTCATTAAGTTTTTAGAATATTATAAATTTTTTTAGAGTTTCAAAATAATCCCTGCTCTTTGGGCATTTTAGTCTCATAAATTGAAGAAAAATTCGAGAGATCATATTGGAAGACAATCCTTCCTTTATGTTACATAGTTTCTTTTCTAGATCCATGAATATTAGAAAAGCTCTATACGTGAAACTTTTTAATGTGATTCTGTTGAATTTTTGTGGAGTGAAACATATAAGCAAAAGTCATGATTTTTTAATAGAGATTTTTACTCGTATGACACAAAAAACTTCAATATTTACTTATTAGACACCCTAAAGTTAAATATTACATGACACACACTTATTTATTTTAATTTTACAACCAACACACCCTAGTTAAAAAATCCTTACATTTTATTTAAGTAAACCATATTTAAGTTATGTTTTAACTTAAATAAAGTTCATAGGAATAAAATCTAACTCTCGGTGCATCTTAACTTAAATCTTACATGTTAAAAACTATTTAAATCTATATATTATTTATGTAGAATATTTTAAATCTAATCGTTAGATGCTCATCTTAACAATTAGATTTAATTTAAGATACAAAAGGGGTTAGATTTTATTCTTATGAACCTTATTTAAGTTAAAACATAACTTAAGTATGATTTACTTAAATAAAATATAAGGATTTTTTAACCAGGGTGTGTTGGTTGTAAAATTAAAATAAATAAATGTCTGTCATGTAATATTTAACTTTAGGGTGTCTAATAAGTAAATATTGAAGTTTTTGTGTCATACGGGTAAAAACCCCTTTTTAATATTACTCTCCAATTTTTTTTTTACTATAAGAAGGTTAAGAATCAAGAACAAGAAGAGCACTTGGTAGTATGCATGGGTCCTAAAAAAGAGCAAAATTTTCAATGAATAAAAGAAACGATTGTTAATAGACTATAAACTTTAGCAAGAATGACTAAAGGAAATGAGGACTTTTCAGTGCTACTATCAGATATGAAGCTCACTAATTTAAACGAATTGTAATTCAACTAATATTTCAACTTCCTTGCTTGGTGAATGGGATCTACAAATGGCACGAGATATTTTTGTAGTGTGCATGTATGTAGTATTTTTATCAAATCAATATTTTCCTTAAGTGAGAATTATTAGAGACTATCGTAGCCCATTGTCAACCATTTCTTTCTGCATGATCATCTTAAAAAGATCAGTTTAATACGAAGAAGCACAATAAAAAAATTTAGTCGATAAATTCAAAGACAAATAATGGGTGAATCGATTCTCAACCAGTTCACCTAATGATCTAGTTGATTAGCTCGAAACTTGCCGATTCAGGCATGAACAAATCCGATCCTAGACAATACACAACCCTATTCATACATAGCACTCAAAAATTTTTATGTGCATGTTAAGATGTCAGTGTTGGTTATATAGAATTTCAATTTAAAAAAAGCATTTGGGGATACTTTTAATGCAATTTTCAATTTACAATTAATAACGATTAGGAATGATACGTGGCTAAATAATTAATGAACTTAGGTGATTGATATGTGAGCAGAAAATTTTTAGTGCAAAAATAAAAATCAAAACTCTTCAAATATTGTAATTTTGTAATACAAATACAGAGATATTATTCATTTTAAATTTAGAAACTATATGACATAAGTATTTTTTAGGAGATCAATTATCCAATATTGCTCTTACTCAAACATATTTAACTATGAAATTTCTCATTATTAGCCTCATAGGATTATTCGAAAAGGCATATTTATTATTTAAAATCACGTTATTAATTACAAATATAAGTTAGGATCATTTTCTCTATTTTTGATATAGTATGATTCATTCCTATAGCTTTTTATCATATTTGATGTAACACGATTCAGTCCTATGACTCTCCACTATTTACTATTCGGCTTAGAAATATGCCAAAAGTCACATATTGCTTCAACGATTTTCTTTTCATGGGATATCACTCAGCGATTAGATCATCACAAACAACTTTCATATAAATATAAAGTTTTAAATTACATGTATACAACAACAATAATCACAATAATAATAAAAATTTAATCTCATTATAAATAAGGTCGATTATATTAATTATTTATTGCATTATACTTTATCAAATAATAATGCGTTATTTAGCTGTAAATATAAGAGGTTAATGTTTATAATTTCTTATAATATCTTTTTGGGGAAAATAAAATTTTAGGGTGATATATTTAAATCGGGGAATTTACATGTCCATTTGCTATCTGTAATTTTAACTCGACTAAAATTAACTCATATAATTAAGATTATATCTACTCATTTATTTAAGAGCTAAATTACATCTAGCACTTAAATAAAATTCATCATTTAAATATCTTTTATTTTTGTCCATTTTTAAGATTTCTTTTTTCTCATAACATTATATTATTGTGAATATTTTTAAAGTTAGTTAAATGTAATCTTAGTTAGCTGTGTTAACTCTGATTCAATCAAAGAAATAACAAATAAAAGTTAGACTAGATGTGTTGTCTGTAAATTCACATTCAAAATAAAACGTATCGCCTATAATATTTGACTTAAGGAGTACCTCTTATAAAAAAATTTCTTTGAAAATAATAAATATAAATTTTTAAAGCTAAAAAAAATAATCAATGAGGACAAATAATGTTATAAATTTAGTTAATAATGTATCAAAATTTGATTTGTATTTAACTTTGTGAATCTAAATTATTCATTTCATGACAATTGGCAACCAAATCTATAGTATTTTTTTCAAGACTTGGCTCACACAATTGTGGTTAACAACTAATAATAACAAGTAATGAAGATGATAGTGCGACAAGCAAGCAATTGAATAATATATATCAAATCTCAAAGAGCATCCAATTTTTTCTTTTTTAAAATTAAAAGAATTGGTTTTGGAGACAATATTTTAGAAATATTTTTTTACTTAATTAATTTTATTAACTAAATATTAGTGCAAGAAGTCCTGTGTAGGAAATGATAGAGCGCACCTTCGACAATTCGGATTAATTTTGATGAAAACGAACACTAAAATACTTCAGAGTTTCAATTTTGGTTAAAATTGTAGAAACTTAGCCGAAACTAAATAGTTGAAACTCTGAAATTCATCTGAAACTCAGCCGAAATTGTTGAAGTTCTAGCCGAAACAACGAAATTGTTGAAGTTCATCTGAAACTCTATGCAGAAATTTACCTCTCAAAAATAATATTTAATAATAATTATTAAAAAATTTAATTGTGAAGTTATAAAATTTAAGTAATTTATAAAAAAAATAAAATTATTGATACCAAAAATAGTTGAAACTGTCAAAATTACTGAATTCGATAATTTAATTTTGTGAATGAGATTGAAACTGAATTCTGGTTTTTAGACTTTGGAATTGATCTTCGCCCTGCTGATCAATCAAGAACAGAGAAATAACATTGTTACTTTAAAATTAATTAATTAATTAATTAATTTTTAATAAGTAATATAATTAATAAAAGAAACACATTTTCTAAGTCTCCTTATTAGGAGGCAATTTCAACAATTAAAAAAAAAACATTGTTTTAAAGAATTATATTCATTAAAATATATATTATTTAACTTAACTATGCTTTTTAAGATAAATAAGTTGGAAATACAAAATACAATATTAAAATGATTTAAATTTCATTTTTCATAATTTAAAATAGAAAATTATGTATTAAATTTAAGTAAAAATATAAAGAATTGCATGAATTTGAATTCCTTACTGTATTTTTAAATAGATTTTTCTGGATTTAAATTTAATGTAGCTGTTACTAAAATCCTACATTCATATATTACTAATTAATATTAATTGGATTTAGATAAAAGAATATTTTAAATTGATTGACAATTAACAAGAATAAAGTTTGATAATAGATATATAATATCAATAAAATTTTAAGTTATATTATAAATATTTTAATAATAATTTATGCTTTATTGTGTCAAGAATAAATTTGGTTAAATAAATATTATAAAAATAATTTTTAAAATTGTAAATTGTTTAATATAAACTATTATATAATAATGATAATACAAAATGAAGAGAACAAATAATAAAATGTATGTAATAAAAGTAAAGCCTTATGAAGAAAATTAAAATAATTTTTTGCTAGTTTGCTCATAATTTTTTTTTTGATAGAAATAGTTTGCTTATAGTTACGATCATCTATTTCACGTATCCAATACATTAGAGTATTATTGAAACAAAATATTCGACAAGAAAATACTAAGTAATTAAATTTTAAAATATAAAAAAGACATACCTAAAAAGAATGCAAAGAATATATGATTATAGAAATTCTACATAATTAGTTATGTTTAAATTTAATGCAAAAATGTCATATGCATTTATTTATTTTTAATTAGAAATTATTGTTTCTAAATAAATTTCCATTCTTATATATATATATATATATATAGATTAAAGCTAAAACATCCTCAACATTTCTCTAAAATTGTTTAATCAATATTTTTGTTGACGTAGAATGTAGGAGATCCCAAGGAACACCAAAAAAGAGAGAGTCCCGAGAGACGACAACGCGCAGAGAGGTAAGCCTGATGGTTGAGACTTAAGAGAGAGAGAGAGTTCGTGGCATCCAGAAGAGCGCACAATAATTTACGGTGATTTAAGGAGGAAATCTCCTACGTCCACCGAGCGATCAGCGAAGAAGTTTCACTAATGGAAAAAGGTAGCCGTGAAGGCTAATACAAAGAGCTTACAAGAGGAAGAGAGAGAAAGAAGGAGAAAGATAAAGCTTTTTTTGTTCTCAAACTCCTGTTTTATAAGATGTGATAGAGGAGGGATTTTGCTCTTGCTGGGGCGAGTCCTCTCTCTTTTTTCTTGAAGCTTGCTCCTTGGTATTTATAGGCAACGGATGGTGCAACTTTATCCTGATTTTCCGGAGGAAAGGAGGTGGACAAGCTCTGGATTGGCGCTGCTTATCGGCCGCCGAAGGGACCAAAAGCCGCAAGAGGAGAAAGCTAACTTTTAATATTGGTACTGCTTCTGGGGATCCATGACAGCTGGGACATGCGGACTTTTGATTTGCGTGACTGAAAGAAGCATGCTGCTTTAGAAACGGTGCGGCCAGAGCACGCTGACAGTGATAGACATAGCTGAGAAATATCGTGCCCGATGTGATTGGGAGAGCTGTTTGAACAAGGGTCATGCAGGATGTTTGAGGGCTCCAAACCTCACTCACGAGGTTTGGGGGATCCAAACCTCACTCAAGCGGTTTGGGAGGCTCCAAACCTCACTCACGCGGTTTGGAGGCTCCAAACCTCACTCACGAGATTTGGGAGGCTCCAAACAGCTTTAAAGATTAATGCATGATGTTTCAAGATGAAGGAGCACTATGTGTATGGCTGTGATACAACGCTAGAGCATGTCAAAAATTTTTAAACATTTAAATTTAACTTCATTTTATATTATAGACAAATCTTAATCTAAAAAATTAATTTTATTTCACTAACTATATATAATTAAATAAAAAAGCTTTTATATTTAATATTATTTTTAATAAAAATAATAATTTTATCTCAAAAGATATTTCTATCATTTTGAATCATGTTAATTATTTATATAACTCGGAAACGTCTCTCTATTTTTAATGCGTACGATTTACTTTTGTGCTTAATTTCTTTCACCTTGTATTATTCTGCCGGAATCCCATAAGGAGTCGCACATTATTTCAGTAGATCCTTTTCTTTGGAACATCACCGATCGATCACTCCCCCACTTTCTTTGAACATTACAATTAGTTTTCATATAAATATAAATTTTTAAACTACGTATAGGATAATTAATAATAACAAATTTTTTATCTCACTAATAAAGTTAATTACAAAAATTATTTGTTTTTATTCAATTAATGAAATAACAGCTCACCATTAATTACGACCAAGTATACAAAGTCAATTTTTACAGTTTTTATAATATTTTTTATATTTTTGGTCTAATTTTTTCTCTTTTACATGAGTAAAATAAAAATTTGCAGTTTCCTCCGTTTAAATGGATAACTTTTTGGAGGATTATTTAAATAGGTAATTTTAAATTCGAAATGGAAGTCAAAATCTCAAAAAGTAAAAATCAATGAGTATATTAAATGATGATGCAAATTTAGTTAATAATGTATTTAAATTTTGATTTGTATTTAACCTTGCCAATCTAAATTTTCATTTTATGGCTTTTGGCACATAAATTGAAAATATTTGATTTGATCCAACGAATGAATAAAAAGAGCACATTTAAGAGAGCATCTAGTTCGTTATTATCTTAGTGTTATGTTATGTAATTTAGATATTTCATGATCTAATTAAAAATTATTTACAAATAATATTAAACTAAATAATTATTTTTTTAAAATAACATAACATAACATCAAGATAATATTAAACCAAATGTCATCTAAATAACTTTTAAAGAAAAAAATATGTATATATATGTAATTTTTCTTTTTTTATAGTTTAAAACATTTGTACACAATATTTTAGAAATTTCTTCTTACTTGATTAATTAATTTAATAACTTTGTTAACTAATTTTTCATGAAAGATAACAATCTGACAATAAAAAAAATCGGATCGGGTCGTCTATCTGTGGGTGGCCGGCAGGATCCGGCCATAGAATTTTGAAAAAATTATATTCTTTAAAGTATTATTATTTAAATAATTAACTATACTTTAACATGATAAAGAATTAAAAAAATAAACTTTGATAATAAATATATAATATTAATAATTCATCAAATTAATATTTAAAATTAAAAAAATTTATCAATGAATCAGGCCATACTTTTAATAAGGGGGATTTACGTAGAGAACATTGAATTCATCACAAATTACGCATTTCACCATCATTTAGTAAATATTACGCATATCACACTCTCCTTATATTACTTATGGGTTTTACATTTCTATTGTAACAATAAGAAGAGTGTGATATGCGTAATATTTACTAAATGATGGTGAAATGCGTAATTTGTGATGAATTCAATGTTCTCTACGTAAATCTCCCTTTTAATAATTCATCAGATGCTTTGACAATAAAATATACTTTTTATATTAATGAATGAATTGATTTTTCACTCTTGTGATAAAATAAAAAGATAAATTTTCTCTAATTTATTGCAGAATATGCAGTTTATAATTACAAATAAAATAATACATATAAATATTTAATTTTAAAAATTAAAATAAATAAAAAAGCCTTTTAAAAGTGATTTGTAATTTTTTTAATACAAATTACACATGAGTTCTTAAATTTAGAATATATTATCACATATTTTATATTTTTAAAATTTTAATATTGTGATTCCAAGTTTTAATATCTATAATTATCAAACGATTCTTTTTAAAATTATTTTAAAATTCCTACTCTACCCCCTCTCTCTCACCTCTCTTGCGGGAGGTAATTGCTTGGACCTTCCCTTCTAGTTTTGTCTCTTTCTATCTATCTGACGTGTGGTCCCTCCGTTCTTTTTTTGCCGAGTGATAGAGAGTGAGGGAGTAGGGAGAGAGAAAGAAAGAGAGAGAGAATACGAGGGAGAAAAAGAGGAGGGAGAAGGTGGGCGTCCCCAGCCGCCCCTCTGCTATTAGCAGCCCGAAAGATGAGAGGATGACTGATGAGAGAGAGGGGATAAAATAAAATTTTTAAAAAAATTTAATAATAAAATAATTTTAAAAATGGCTCATTTGATATTATATTAAAACTCATAAAATTCAAATATTAAAATTTAAAAAATATAAATCTGCATAATAATATATCAAAAACTCAAATGCCAGGTATAATTTATCTTATCTCTTATTTTCCTTAGTGTCAATTTATTTTTTCCTTTTTTTTTTACACATTTTGATTCTCTAATAATATTTCACTTTGAGAGCGACCACAGTGTGGCGAACAATGATGTAATTTATGGGAAAAACAAAACATGGATTTTGGAGTATCTGCATCTAATTATTTCAAGCAGGCGGAAAATATTAGAAATATCTAAAATGTGGAGATATTGCAAATTAGTTATAATTTTAAAAAGTTTTTAACATAAAGTTCTAAACTTATTGGGCAGTTGCTCGATCCAACGCAGCAGAACTATTAATAATAAAATATTTTAAATTTTCTTTCTCTGCCTTCTCCTTGATCTCTTCTCTCTCCATCGGACGGCTGCGCATGCACCTGCAGCCTGCAAACGCAGTCGCTGTGTGCGGACGGCCGTTGCGGTGATGATGAACATTTTTGTCTTTTCATAAGTTTTTTTTAATTTTTCCTTTAAAATTGATAGTTTTTCCTGGTGATACAACCAAAAAAAATGAAGTTAATAAAGCTCAGTGCCACATGTTGGAAAACAAGCTTGAAAATGATATAATAAATTCAAAATTAATTAATATTATTTTATTAATTTAAATATTATATTTAAATATTTAATTTTTACTGATTGTACCTTTTTTTAAATCTTTTTTATCATTTAAGTAAATAAATAGATGTTTTAGGCTTACTTTTAATGAATAAATCTTTTTGAAGAGTCTTATAGAAATTTATCTGAATCATATTTGTTAATCATTTATGATATACACACGTGATTAAGGTAAAAAAATAAATTATATATATATCTTGACAGTATAAAAGAGAAATGCAAACTAGTGCACCTAAAAGCTTGATTTACTTTAAGAACTGTGTCACTGAAGCACCTTCGGTCCTCCAATGCAGGCCAACTAATTCAATTCAATTTAATTTCTATTATATTGCATGCATGTTTATGTTATGATTCGTTATTTCTTATTTTTTGCTTCTAATTAATAATTTTTACGATAAATTATGCTCAAATTCTCGAGTTTAAAGCTTAATATCACGTAGGTCCACTTTTTTTAAATTATAACACGAGGGTGCTTGAGTTTTAATAAATATCAAATAGATTCTTTTTTATTTTTTATTATTAAATTTTTTTAAAATTATCATTTTACCCCCTGTCATTCTCTCACCTCCCGTTCCGACGCACGCGAGTATATGACTTATACCATGACTTATGCAAGTCTTGCATCTCACATGACTTGCAACATATTTATGCACATTGCACAATCATCCTCAACAACTAAAAAGACACCCAATCAACATAAAAGAATGACTTTCTGTAAATATAACTGAATCAATGGCATACTCCTATTTCTTATCAGAAATAATATTTTAATAATAAAGAGAGAGAAAGAAAGAGAACACGAGGGAGAAAGTGGACGTCCCCAGCCGCCCCTCTGCTATTAGCAGCCCTACTGAAGAGAGAGAAAGACGAGAGGGATGAGAGAGAGGGGATAGAATAGAAATTTTTAAAAATTTTAATAATAAAATAATTTAAAAAATGACTCATTTGATATTATATTAAAATTCATAAAATTTAAATATTAAAATTTAAAAAATATAACTCTGCATAATAATATATCAAAAACTCAGATGCCAGGTATAATTTACCCTATCTCTTATTTTCCTTATTGTCAATTTATTTTTTTCTTTTTTCTTTTTTACACATTTTGATTCTCTAATAATATTTCACTTTGGGAGTGACGAACAATGAGACAATTTATGGGAAAAACAAAATATAGATTTTGGAGTATCTGCATCTAATTATTTCAAGCAGAATTGTTTTCCGCATGGACTAATTACAAATTAGTTCTAATTTTAAAAAGTTTTTAACACAATTTTCTAAACTTATTGGGCAGTTGCTAGATCCAGCTCAGCAGAACTATATTAATAATAAATATTCTCTCTTCCTTCCCCTTGATCTCTTCTCTCTCCATCGGACGGCTGCAGCCTGCAAACGCGGTTGTTGTGTGCGGACGGCCGTTACGGTGATGATGACCATTTTTTGTCTTGTCATAATTTTATTTTATTTTTTCATTAACATTGGGTGATTTTGTCTGCTGATACAACGTCAAAGAAACATGAAGGTAATGAATCTCAGTGCCACGTGTTGGAGAACCAGCTTGCAAATGTTATAATAAAATCAAAATTAATTAATATTATTTTATTAATTTAAATATTATATTTAAATATTTATTTTTTACTGATTGTAACTTTTTATTTAATTTTTTTTACCATTTAAGTAAATTAACACATGTTTTAGGCTTACTTTTAATAAATAAATTTTTTTGAAGAGTTTTATAGAAATCTCTTTGTATCGTATTTATTAATCAGTACACACATGTGATTAAAGTAGAAAACAAATTATATATATCTTGAAAGTAAAAAAGAGAGATGCAAACTATTCGGTCCTCCCATGAAGGCCAACTAATGCAATTTGATTTAATTTCTATTATATTGCATGCATGTTATACTATAATACGTTATTTCGTATATTTTTCTCCTATTTTTTGCTTCCAATTATTTATTATAATTTTCTAACAGCAAATACTGATTAGCTTTTATGTAATTATTTTTTAAAAAAAAATTACACATGCTACACTTAAAGTTTAATTTTTTATTCATTTTATCCCTAAAATTTAATATTTACACTTATTATCACACATTTTCTCGTAAGAATAAATAGTAGATTAATTTTTATTTTCTTTGATAAGATGAATGGCTAGATTTCTCTTAATTTGATGAAAATGTGATGTTTATAATTATGTATTTAAAGTATAGAGTGATAAATATAAATATCTAATATTAAGAGTTGAAATGAGTAAAATTTCCATTATTTTAATTAAATAAATTTAGAAATATTATTTAATTTGCACAGCTGACGTAGGGTTAGCGTGCACGGCGTCCATATATATAAAAGGCCATCTGGTTGGATCGATCGATCGACTATTCGACTTCGCCTCGCTCTGTTAGCCCATGCATGGCTTCCGTCGGGAACGTCCGACTCTGCTACCAGGCGGCAGCGGGCCTCCTCCTCCTCCTCCTCCTCCTGATCATCATCAGCGGCTCGGTCGAGGGCATACAGCCGATCACCATTCACCATCTAACAGCAGCTAAGGAGATGACGAGAGCCTGTCTGGCTGCGATTTTGGAGCACAACATTGGCGAAATGCTAAAGGTTGAGCCATCCGATCTGCTCAAG
Source organism: Apostasia shenzhenica (assembly GCA_002786265.1). NCBI lineage: Eukaryota > Viridiplantae > Streptophyta > Magnoliopsida > Asparagales > Orchidaceae > Apostasia > Apostasia shenzhenica. The sequence goes on from KZ451984.1 coordinate 761,093, forward strand.
CTCAAGGAGCCGTTGGCAGCTTCTTATGTGATTAGCCCAGATGGCACCATCCATTATCTGGTCAAATTTTTTGCCGTGTCGTATTTTTATCCGCAGGATGGAGGGCCGCCGGCCCTGATCTCAATGCTGATCCAAGCAACTGCGTCCTACACGTTGCGGGAAGCCCGCCTGGATCCTCTCGGCAACATCGATGGCAAGACCCTCAGAGTTGAACTTGACTGACGATTTTGAGCAAAATTTTTAAGGGGTTTTTACCTGTATGACACAAAAAACTTCAATATTTATTTATTAGACATCATAAAGTTAAATATTACATGACACACACTTATTTATTTTAATTTTACAACTAACATATCTTATTTAAAAAATCCTTACATTTTATTTAAGTAAACCATACTTAAGTTATGTTTTAACTTAAATAAAGTTCATAGGAATAAAATCTAATTTTCGGTGCATCTTAACTTAAATCTTACATGTTAAAAATTATTTAAATCTATTATTTATGTAAAATATTTTAAATCTAATCGTTAGATGCTCATTTTAACGATTAGATTTAATTTAAGATACAAAAGGGGGTTAGATTTTATTCCTATGAACCTTATTTAAGTTAAAACATAACTTAAGTATGGTTTACTTAAATAAAATGTAAGAATTTTTTTAACTAGAGTGTGTTGGTTGTAAAATTAAAATAAATAAGTGTGTCATGTAATATTTAATTTTAGGATGCCTAATAAGTAAATATTGAAGTTTTTTGTGTCAAACGGGTAAAAATCTCAATTTTTAAACATTAATCTATATATACATGCACGCATATCTATGTATATATATAAGTAATTATTTATTTGCTTGCAAAAGTTTATTATTATTATGGGTATGCTTATTTGCAAATTTCATTATTTTTAATAAAATTCAAATTAATATTTAGATAAAATTATTTTTTTTATTAAAAATTGTGAATGATATGAAAATAAAATTTGTTATTATATTAAAAATGTGTAACTGAAGTGGATAAATTAATTATTATTTTAATGTACGTGTAGAATGTGAAATAAAATTAATTTTTTATTTTAAATTTTATGTACGATGCTACATATTGAATTAAAGTTAATTAAACAAGTAAATTTTAAAATGGCTAAAATAAATATGGATAAATTAAGTTAAAATTAAGGTTATATGAAGATATATTTTTATTAAAAATTGTGATGTTGTAAAATAAAATTATTTATGAAGGTAAACTACATGTGTGAGTTTTAAAAGATACTGTAAAATGATCTTAATTTTAAAAAAATTTCAAATTAGATTTCTGAGATTATAACAGTAGTTTTGAACGTCCCATCGCAATTGAGGCACGACTACTAATATTTTACTGGTATGCAGGCCGTAAAATTATTTTCAATTGTTTGCCTCAATAATTTTTATAATATAATTTTAAAATATTAACATTTATATTTTTAATTTTATTTTTTTAGTACAAAGAAAGTAAAAGACGAGAAAATTTTAAATTTTTATTAATTGTCTTTTTAAAAGATGAATTATGTAAGACCATCTAAATGATATCCTTAAAATAATTTATATAGATTTACATATATACATATATATATATAATAAAATAATTATAACAAATAACTCCATACATTAATACAATATTTATGTTTAATTATCACTTGAGCACTTATATACATTTAAACTTATCGAGCAGTTATCTTTCTACAACTCATAATGTTTAATGAAAATTATCAGCAAAATATATTTGACTTAAATTTTTTTAAAGATAGCTCATGCGCTATTATTGTTCTTAAGAAAATGATAAAGAAATTTGTTTTATTGTTATTATTTATTTTCATTAATTTTTTAAAATATTATAAAAATTTGTAGAGTTTCAAAATAATCCCTGCTCTTTGAGCATTTTAGTTTCATAAATTGAAGAAAAATTCGAGAGATCATATTGGAGGGCAATCCTTCCTATATGTTACATAGTTTCTTTTCTCGATCCATGTATGCTAAAAAAGCTCTATACGTGAAACTTTTTATTGTGATTCTGCTGAATTTTTGTGGAGTGATACATATAAGCAAAAGTCATTTCTTTACATTACTCTCCAAATATATTTTTTTATAATAAGAAGGTTAAGAATCAAGAACAAGAAGAGCACGTGGTAGCATGCATCGGTCCTGCAAAAGAGCAAAATTTTCGGTGGATGAAAGAAACGATTGTTAATAGACTATAGACTTTAGCAAGAATGGCTAAAGGAAATGAGGACTTTTCAGTGCTATTATCAGATATGAAGCTACTACAACAATATTACACATCAGCGTCAGGGCCGCCTGACGTTGCTACTTTCGGCGTCGTCGGCAACAGTACACTATTCGACGCTAAGTTAGGCGGTGCTAATAAGCTAACCGATGCTGCGCCGACGCGGATAATATTATAATATCAGCGTCGGCACGGCGTCCGCTTATGGCTTGACGCCAAAAGACCGGCACTGATGTTTACGGCAGCATCGGCTATTGACTGACGCCAATGTACTCATTAGAGTCGGCTATTCGCCGACGCTAATGAGTACGTCAGAGTCGGCATGTGGCCGACACTAATAATTACGTCAGCGTCGGAGAGTGGCCGACGCTAATGAGTACATCGGCGTCAGTTTATGGCTTGACGCTGGTCGAAATTTGTTTTACGTGACCGACACTGAACCGTCGCTAAACCGACGCTAATAAAATTCCAATAATAAAAAAAATTACAGAAACTCACAAATTTATTAAAAACCTGCAAGCCTAACTTAACAATTAACATCACAAACTATTGCATTTAACATCATATATTGCATTTAAACAAACATCACATAATAGTCACATAATGTAATGCTCAAGTATGCAAAATATATGATTATCACAAGTACAAAATTAAAAATAATAATGATCAATCCAAAAGTGTTAATTTGATAAACAATCTAATAAGATCAATCGGCTGACGGTGGTGGTTGAGGTGGAAATTGATAGCCTTGCGATGCCATAAACTGCAACACGTGAGCAAACTGTTCTTGTAAATTCTGAGTTTGCTGACGTTGCTCATCAAGTTGGCTTTGAAGTAACTGATATGCCTCTTGATCAACTGATTGAGAAGAGCTGCTAGTGTTTGGAGGATGGAGGATAGCAGAAGGATGCTCATAATAACCAAACCCATACAAACGACCCTTCCTTGGCCCAGCAGTCGCCTCACACCATGCTTGCGCATCAAAGTCAGGATGCTGAGTGGGATTGCCATCCTGATCGCGACATTTTTGGTCAAGGATACTCACATATTGCTCCTGTATTAATAAAAGATACATAAGTCTTTACTAATTTAAATATTTAAGTAGATATATGTAATAATTTACGTGGACTGTTTGAGACTTGCCATCGACAAACTCTCCTTTACCCTTATCACGCCTATGTGTCCGCTCGAAAAGCTCAATCTGAGTTGGTGGGCGACCGAGATGACGCTCCTGCAATATGTATAATATAATTACCATTAATTTTAATATATATATATATATATATATATAGAAATTTATTTGTAAACTTTACTTACCAGATTGACCCTATGTTGTGCGATAGGGATCGAGCCCGCTGTATGCCTCACCATGGAACCACTGTGCTCTGTACGACGATTTACTGCAGCAGTCTGAGATCGCTTTAGATAGTCGTCATTGCCCCATTTTTTAATTAGTGAATCCCAGTGCTGCGGCGGGATCCAATATAGGCCACATCCACTAGTCTGTGTGATATCCTCAGTCCCGGCTTTTATCTTTGTCCTTCTTCTTGATTTTGTTAACTCATCCTTATAACACTTATTAAAATGTCGGTCCCATGCCCGACGGATGAGCTCTGCATCACTAGAATGCCATTGCCACCTTTCCTATTTCGAGAAGTAAATGATTTATACAATTTATTACCATTATTATTTATCACCTAATTATAATATTATATAATCATATAAAAATAAAAATGACTTACACTAAATCTCTCAAACATGAACTGCTTGGTGTCAGTAGGAACATCTTTCCACTCTGCCCATGCGCCCTCACAAAATCTACGCATGTCAGGCATAAGATCACGCGTAGCTTGTATACTGCTAAAATCCCTATAATGAGGCAAAAAATTTCCATTCAAATTTAACTTTAAATTTGCTAAAATTAACCTTACAAACACACCATTAGGTGGTGTTAAGTTCCAGGAAGCTAAAAGGCATCATTGAAGATAAATGATATATTGTAAATAAAAGTGCTTCAATAGAATACCGTTTCAAAGAAAAACTTTCAAAGTAAATCAGAAACTAGCTACAGACAAATCATTAATCAAATTTCTTAGGCTGTGCTCTGCCATCAAAGGATGGATTTTTTGACAGATAGTTGAACTCAGTCACTATTTTTTGTCAAACCAAATAATCTTTTTTTTTTAACATGACATAATATCTAAACAACATTGAACTAAACACCTCCTTAATCATTTATCACAATATTATCTAAACATATCATCAAACCAAACAATAAAAATCTTTCGATAACATAATATAATATCAAGATAATATCAAAATAATATTAAACAAAATGTCCCTTTAGTCTCAAAAATGTCCTTTAATGTCATATGAATTTGTAGCTCAAGGAAGTTCTCCTTGAAAAACAAGGGCCCTGGAGCATTCCACACCTCATAAATTCAGGACGGAATATCATTGACATCATAAAGAAGTAAGATAAAAAAACAAAGGAGCACAAAATATAATCAAATGGCTCAGCTTTATATCAAATGGCTCAGCTTTATATCAGCCTCTACTTCATGATTCTTCAGAAGTAGAACTAGCATTGGAAGCTGTATGTATGATCCTCAAAGCCATATTGCTAATCATAGAAAGGTCAAAGAACATCAAAAATTAAAACATGAAAAATGATATGGAGCCTCCAAAATTAGCACTATGCTTATGAAGAAGAAAAAAGGATGGAGTTTGAACAGAAAATTATAATTTTTTATTTAGCTAACAATTAAGTAGTAGAAACTAAATCATGCTTGACCCCCAAATAAAAAAAAAACATATAATAAAAGATAACATACATACCTTTTGCTCTCGCCAATGAGAGTAATCATGGGTCACTCGCTTGGGCTTTTTGGAATTTCAGCACCCCGATTAACTCCCCTGCCTTGTCGAGGGTGAGCATCCTCCTGAACAGTATCATCCCCAACCTCTTCGTCATCCCCATCAGCACGATGCTCATCATGATCATCATATAAATTCATCGTTGCATATGAGGATGAAGCTGCAACTGAGGATGGGATATCAGTATCCTCAGATATAGAAGTGTCGCAATATCCCATATATAGTACCATGCCCTCTAGAAGATGAAGCTCGACCTCCACGTCCTCGAGGCATATCTGCAAATGAATAATTCATTGAAAAAAGAATTATCACATTAATAATATTCATAAATTGAAAATTAATTTTACCTTAATTATATAGAATTATTCACTTTCTGAGTACTCCTCCTTACTAAAAGTGTCATTTGAGGCTTCTGAGTTAAAATCATCTTCCTCCTCCCATTCAATACATTCAACAATAATATTTTTTTCATATATATTAGTTTTTCTTTTTTCACCTATCTTGTCAAAAGAACTTAGTTCATTTGGCTCAACTTCTTCTGGTGGATCTGATCGTACCATAACTGACTGCTCGTGTGTCTCAAGTGGTATAATAATTTCGAGAGAAAAACTCGGATCATCTTCCCGAAGAACATCATATGTATGTTGACAATAATCAAGTTCTACTATTTTTGTAGACTTTGTCTTGCATACTGCCCACCAATTTTGTGCTTCTTTTTTAGTAGATGAGTAAGTAGTATAATAAACTTGTGTTGCCTGTTGGATGAAAGAAACAATTGTTAATAGACTATAGATTTTAGCAAGAATGGCTAAAGTAAATGAGGACTTTTCAGTGCTACTATCAGATATGAAGCACACTAATTTAAATGAGTTGTAATTCAACCAATATTTCAACTTCCTTGCTTGGTGAATGGGATCTACAAAACAATTTACAATCTTATCGGCTATGGCACGAGATATTTTTGTAGTGTGCATCTAGTATTATTACCAAATCAACATTTTTCCTAAGTGAGAATTATAATTAGAGACTATCGTAGCCCATTATCAACCATTTCTTTCTGCATGATCATCTTAAAAAGATCAGTTTAATACGAAGAAGCACAATAAAAAAAATTTAGTCGATAAATTCAAAGACAATTAATGGGTGAATCGATTCTCAACCAGTTCACCTAATGATCTAGTTGATTAGCTCAAAACTTGTCGATTCTGGCATGAACAAATCCGATCCGAGACAATAAGCAATCCTATTCATACATAGCACTCAAAAATTTTTATGTGCATGTTAAGATGTCAGTGTTAGTTACATATAATTTCAATTTAAATAAGCATTTGTGGATACTTTTAATGCAATTTTCAACTTACAATTATTAATAGCGATTAGGGATGATACGTGGGTAAATAATTAATGAACTTAGGTGATTGATATGTGAGTTGAAAATTTTTAGTCACGTTATTTATAAATATAAGTTAGGATTATTTTCTCTTTTTTTGATATAGTATGATTCATTCCTACAGCTTTCTATCATTTTTGATGTAATACGATTCATTCCTATGACTCTCCACTATTTACTATTCGGCCTAGAAATATGCCAAAAGTCACATATTGCTTCAACGATTATTTTTTCATGGGATATCACTCAGCGATTAGATCATCACAAACAGCTTTTATATAAATATAAAGTTTTAAATTACAAGTATACAGCAACAATAATCACAATAATAATAAAACTTTAATCTCATTATAAATAAGGTCGATTATATTAATTATTTATTTTATTATATTTTATCAAATAATAATGCATTATTTAGCTCTAAATATAAAAAATTAATATTTATAATTTATTATAATATCTTTTTGAGGAAAATAAAATTTTAGGGTACTGATATATTTAAATTGGGGAATTTACATGTCCATTTGCTATCTGTAATTTTAACTCGACTAAAATTAACTCATATAATTAAGATTATATCTAGTCATTCATTTAAGAGCTAAATTACATCTAGCACTTAAATAAAATTCATCATTTAAATATCTTTTATTTTTGTCCATTTTTAAGATTTCTGTTTTCTCATAACATTATATTATTGTGAATATTCTTAAAATTAGTTAGACGTGTTAACTCTGGTTCAGTCAAAAAAATAACAAATAAAAGTTAGCCTAGATGTGTTGTCTGTAAATTCACATTCAAAATAAGAAGTATTGTCTATAATATTTGACTTAAGGAGTATCTCTTATAAAAAATTTTCTTTGAAAATAATAAATATAAATTTTTAAAGCTAAAAAAAAAATCAATGAGGACAAATAATGTTATAAATTTAATTAATAATGTATTAAAATTTGATTTGCATTTAACTTTGTCAATCTAAATTATTCATTTCATGACAGTTGGCAACCAGATCTAGAGTATTTTTTTCAAGACTTGGCTCACACAATTGTGGTTAACAACTAATAATAACAAGTAATGAAGATGAAAGTGCGACAAGTAAGCAATTGAATAATATATAGCACATCTCAAAGAGCATCCAATTTTTTCTTTTTGAAAATTAAAAGAATCAATTTTGGGGACAATAATATTTTAGAATATCATTTTTTACTTAATTAATTAATTTTATTAACTAAATATTAGTGCAAGAAGTCCGGTGTAGGAAATGATAGAACGCCTTCAACAGTTCGTATTAATTTTGATGAAAACGAACTCCAAAATACTTCAGAGTTTTAGTTTTGGTTAAAATTGTAGAAATTCAGCCGAAACTAAAATGTTCTGTCGAAATTATTGAAGCTCATCTAAAACTCTACGCAGAAATTTACTTCTCTGAAAAATAATATTTAATAATAATTATTAAAAATTTTAATTATGAATTTATAAAATTTAAGTAATTTATAGAAAGAAATGAAATTATTGATACCAAAAATAGCTGAAGCTGTCAAAATTACTAAATTTGATAATTTAATTTTGTGAAAGAGATTGAAACTGAATTCAGGCTTTTAAACTTTGGAATTGATCTTCACCCTGCTGGTCAATCAAGAACTGAGAAATAACATTGTTACTTTAAAATTAATTAATTAATTTTTATTAACTAATATAATTAATAAAGAAGCACATTTTCTAAGTCTCCTTATTTGGAGGCAATTTCAACAATTAAAAAAAAAACATTGTTTTAATGAATTATATTCACTAAAATATATAATATTAAACTTAACTGTACTTTTTAAGATAAATAAGTTTGAAATACAAAATACAATATTAAAATGATTTAAATTTCATTTTTCATAATTTAAAATAGAAATATATGTATTAAATTTAAGTAAAAATATAAGGAATTGCATGAATTTGTAATTTACCTTACAGTATTTTTAAATAGATTGTTCTGGATTTAAATTTAATGTAGCTGTTACTAAAATCCTACATTCATATATTACTAATTAATATTAATTGAATTTAGATAAAAGGATATTTTAAATTGATTCACAGTTAACAAGAATAAAGTTTGATAATAGATATATAATATCAATAAAATTTTAAGTTATATTATAAATATTTTAATATTAATTTATGCTTTATTGTGTCAAGAATAAATTTGGTTAAATAAATATAATAAAAATAATTTTTAAAATTGTACATTGCTTAATATAAACTATTATATAATAATGATAATACAAAATGAAGAGAACAAAAATAAAATGTATGTAATAAAAGTAAAGCCTTATGAAGAAAATGAAAATAATTTTTTGCTAGTTTGCTCATAATTTTTTTTTAATAGAAATACTTTGCTTATAGTTAACAAAATATTCGGCAAGAAAATGCTAAGTAATTAAATTATAAAATATAAAAAAAGACATACCTAAAAAAATGCAAAGAATTTATGATTATAGAAATTCTACATAATTAGTTATGTTTAAATTTAATGCAAAAATGGCATTTGCATTTATTTATTTTAATTAGAAATTATTGTTTCTAAATAAATTTCCATTCTTATATATATTTTTTCATATTTGATTAATGCTAAAACAACCTCAACATTTCTGTAAAATTGTTTAATCAATATTTTTAAACATTTAAATTTAACTTCATTTTATATTATAGACAAATCTTAATCTAAAAAATTAATTTTATTTGACTTACTATATATAATTAAATAAAATAAGCTTTTATATTTAATATTATTTTTAATAATAAAATAATTTTATTTCAAAAAATATTTCTATTATTTTGAATCATGTTAATTATTTATATAACTCAGAAACATCTCTCTATTTTTAATGCATACGATTTACTTTTGTGCTTTCTTTCACCTTGTATTATTCCTCCAGAATCCCATAGGAGTTGCACATTATTCCAGTAGATTCTTTTCCTTGGAACATCACCGATCGATCGCTCCCCATTTTCTTTGAACATTACAATTAGTTTTCATGTAAATATAAATTTTTAAACTACACATATAGGATAATTAATAATAATTAAATTTTTATCTCACTAGTAAAATTAATTACATAAATTATTTATTTTTATTACAATTTATGAAATAACAGCTCACCATTAATTACGACCAAGTATACAAAGTCATTTTTTACAGTTTTTATAATATTTTTTGTATTTGAGTAAAATAAAAATTTGCAGTTTCCTCCATTTAAATAGATAACTTTTTGAAGGATTATTTAAATAGGTAATTTTAAATTCGAAATGGAAGTCAAAATCTCAAAAAGTTAAAATCAATGAGGATAAATGATGATGCAAATTTAGTAAATAATATATTTAAATTTTGATTTGTATTTAACCTTGCCAATCTAAATTTTATATTTCATAGCTTTTGGCAATCTTTTAAAGACTTGGCAGAAACAATTGCGGTTAACGACTAGAAGTAACAAACAGCGCAAATTATAGTGCAAACATGGAATTAACTCATATATATAGATCCGTCAAAAGATATGATCTCAAGCCAATCTGAATTCTGCTCAAAAATAAATTGAAAATATTTGATTTTATCCAACGAATGAATAAGAAGAGTACGTTTAAGGGAGCATCTGGTTCGTTATTATCTTGGTATTATATTATGTAATTTAGATGTCATAACATCTGGATGTCTTCTTTTGACAAATAACTTTATAATCTAATTAAAAATTATTTACAGATGTCATTAAATCAAATAATTATTTTTTTATAACATAACATAATATCAAACATTGAACCAAACGGCATCAAAATAAATTTTAAAGAAAAATATGTATATATATGTAATTTTTCTTTTTTAATGGAAAAAGCATTTGGAGTCAATATTTTAGAAATAAACTTCTTACTTGATTAATTAATTTAATGACTTTGTTAACTAATTATTCATAAAAGATAACAATTTGATATTAAAAAAAAATCGGATCGGGTCGTCTATCCGTGGATGGCCGGCTGGATCCAGCTATAGTTATTTTGAATAAATTATATTCTTTAAATTATTATTATTATTTAAATAATTAACTATACTTTAACATAATCAAGAATTTAAAAATAAACTTTGATAATAAATATATAATATTAATAATTAATCAAATTTAAATTTAAAATTAATAATATTTATCAATGAATCAGCCCATACTTTTAATAATTCATCACATGCTTTGACAATAAAATATACCTTTTATATTAATGAATGAATTGATTTTTCACTCTTGTGATAAAATAAAAAGATAGATTTTCTCTCATTTATTGAAGAATATGCAGTTTATTATTACAAATAAAATAATATATATATATAAATATTTAATTTTAAAAATTAAATAAATAAAAAGCCTTTTAAAATTGATTTATAATTTTTTAGGACAAATTACACATGAGTTCTTAAATTTAGAATATATTATCACATATTTTATATTTTCAAAATTTTAATATTGTGATTCTAAATTTTAATATCTAAAATTATCAAACGAGTTTTTTTAAAATTATTTAAAAATTTCTACTCTACCCCCTCTCTCTCACCTTTCTTGCAACAATGGAGATTGCTTGCACCTTCCTTTTTAGTTTTGTTTCTCTTTCTATTTGACAAAAAATTATCTTTTTTGTTGAGTGGTAGAGAGAGAGGGAGAAGGGAGAGAGAAAGAAAGAGAGAGAGAGAGAGAATACGAGAGAGAAAAAGAGAAGGTAGAAGGTGGGCGTCCCAAGCCGCCCTTCTGCTATTAGCAGCCCTACTGGAGAGAGAGAAAGATGAGAGGGATGAGAGAGAGGATAGAATAGAAATTTTTAAATTTTTTAATAATAAAATAATTTAAAAAATGACTCATGAAATTCAAATATTAAAATTTAAAAAATATAAATCTGCATAATAATATATCAAAAACTCAGATGCCATATATAATTTATCCTATCTCTTATTTTCCTTAGTGTCAATTTATTTTTTCCTTTTTCTTTTTACACATTTTGATTCTCTAATAATATTTCACTTTGGGAGTGACGAACAATGAGACAATTTATGGGAAAAATAAAACATGGATTTTGGAGTATCATCTAACTATTTCAAGCCGGCCGAAGAATATTAAAAGTATCTAAATTGTTTTCGACCTGGACTAATTGCAAATTAGTTCTAATTTTAAAAAACATTTAACAAAAAGTTCTAAACTTATTGGCCAGTTGCTAGATCCAGCTCAACAGAACTATATTAATAATAAAATATTTTATATTTTACTTTTATTTATCGGCTAAATTTTCTTTCTCTTCCTTCCCCTTGATCGAGTCTCTCCAATATCGGACGGCTGCGCATGCACCTGCAGCCTGCAAACGCGGTCGTTGTGTGCGGACGGCCGTTGCGGTGATGATGACCATTTTTGTCTTATCATAATTCTTTTTAATTTTATTTTTTCAACAAGTTTGGTAGTTTTGTCTGTTGATACAACTAAGAAAAATGAAGGTAATGAAGCTAAGTGCCACGTGTTGGAGAACCAACTTGCAAATGTTATAATAAATTCAAAACTAATTAATATTATTTTATTAATTTAAATATTATATTTAAATATTTATTTTTTACCGATTGTAACTTTTTATTTAATTTTTTTTTACCATTTAAGTAAATTAACATATATTTTGAACTTTTTTTTAATGAATATATTTTTTTGAAGAGTTTTATAGAAATCTCTATTTATTAATCATTTATGGTACACACATGTGATTAAAATAAAAGAATAAATTATTCATATATCTTGATAGTAGAAGACAGAAATACAAACTATTGCAGCTAAGAGCTTGATTTATTCTAAGGACAGTGCTATTGACGCACACTCGGTCCTCCCATGCTGGCCAACTAATTCAATTCGATTTAATTTTTATTATATTGCATATGCATGTTTATGTTGTGATTCGTTATTTCTTATATTTTTTTCCTATTTTTGCTTCCAATTAGTAATTTTATATTATAATTTTCTAATAGCAAATACTGATTATCTTTTATGTAATTATTTTTAAAAAAACTTTACACATGCATATGATATGCTACCCTTGAAGTTTAATTTTTTATTAATTCTATTCCTAAAATTAAATATTTACACTTATTATGATCTCATACATTCTTGTAATAATAAATAGTAGATTAATTTTTATCTTTTTTGATAAGATGAATGGTTAGATTTCTCTCAATTTGGTGAAAAAGTAATTATTATGTATTTAAAGTTTGGAATGGTAAATATAAATATCTAATTTGGAGACCGAAATGTGTAAATTTCCATTATTTTAGAAATATTATTTAATTTGCAGAGCTTATAAGTAGGGGTAGCGTGGATCAGTCCATATATAATTAAAGGCCATGATCTGCAGGTTGGATCGATCGGACTTCGCCTCGCTCTGTTAGCCCATGCATGGCTTCCGTCGGGAACGTCCGACTCTGCTACCAGGCGGCAGCGGCCGTTGAGAGCTTCTTAATACTGGGAGATGCGTAGGATGTGAAATAAAGTTGATTTTAAGGTTGAAATTTGTGTTGGATGTGAAATAAAGTTGATTTTTAAGGTTGAAATTTGTGTTGAATGTGAAACAAAGTTATTAAAATTTATAATAAATTTAAAATATTATTAAGATATTTTTTTGTCCATTTTCATCCTCCAACCAAACAAGCTCATATAGTCCAATTTTTGGCCGAGGAGTATTTCCCTCACCATTTCTCTGCAGTGCTTGTCCTTGTAACTGCATTCTACAGGTTGCCGGCAGCCAGCGTGGATCCTCTCGGCAACGTCGACGGCAACGCCCTCACTATTGCAATTGAATTACTGGATTAGCACAATTTTTAAATATTAATCTATACATGCATGCATGCATTCATATATACTTTACATATATATATATATAAATAATTATTCATTTGCTTGAAAAAGTTTATTGTTTTTATGGGTATGTTTGTCTGCAAAATTCATTATTTTTAATAAAATTTAAATTTAATTTAGACGAAATTATTATTTTTATTAAAAATTATAAATGATGTGAAAATAAAGCTAATTATTATATTAAAATATGTGACTGAAGTTCTATAAGTTAATTATCATTTTAATATATGTGTAGAATGCGAAATAATTACATATTGAATTAAAGTTAATTAAATAAGTTAATTTTAAAATGGCTGAATAAACAGGGATAAAGTTAAAATTAAAGTTATATGAAACTATATTTTTATTAAAAAATGTGATAATATAAAATAAAATTATTTATCGGGATAAACAACATCTGTAAGCTTTAGAAAATACTATAAATTGATCTCAATTTTAAAAAAACTTCAATTTAGATTTCTAAAATTACAACATCTTTGTAGTACTACTTTTGAACGTCCCATCGCAATTAAGGCACAACTACTAATATTTTACTGGTTTGCATGCCGTAAAATTATTTTAAATTGTTTAACTCATTGATTTTTATAATATAATTTTAAAATATTAATATTTATATTTTTTATTTTAATTTTTTTGTGCAAAGAAAGTAAAAGATGAGAAAAAATTTAATTTTTTTTAAAAAAATGAATTATGTAAGACCATCTAAATGATATCCTTAAAATAATTTATATAGATTTTTATATATATATATATAATAAAATAATTAAAATAAATAACTCGATACATTAATATATTATTTATGTTTAATTATCACTTGAGCACTTATACATTTAAACTTATCGAGCAGTTATTTTTTTATAACTCATAATATTTAATGAAAATTATCAGCAACATATATTCGGCTTAAATTTTTTTAAAAATAGCTCATGCGCAGTTATTGTTCTTAAGGAAATGATGAAGCAGTTTATTTTATTGTTATTATTTGTTTTCATTAATTTTTAAAATATTATAAAAATTTGTAGAGTTTCAGAATAATTCCTATTCTTTGGGCATTTTAGACTCACAAATTGAAAAAAATTTCGAGAGATCATATTGGAAGGCAATCATTCTTTTATGTTACATAGTTTCTTTTTTCGATCCATGTATGCTAGAAAAGCTCTATATACGTGAAACTTTTTATTGTGATTCTGTTGAATTTTTGTGAAGTGATACATATAAGCAAAAGTTATTTTCTCACATTACTCTCCAATTTTTTTTACAATAAAAAAGTTAAGCATCAAGAACAAGAAGAGCACGTGGTAGCATGCATCGGTCCTAAAAAAGAGCAAAATTTTCAGTGAATGAAAAAAATAATTGTTAATAGACTATAGACTTTAGCAATAATGGCTAAAGGAAAAGAGGACTTTTTAGTTCTACTATTAGATATGAAGCTCACTAATTTAAACGAGTTGTAATTCAACTAATATTTCAACTTTTTTGCTTGGTCAATGGGATCTACAGAACAATTTACAATCTTGTCGACTATGGCATGAGATAATTTTGTAGTGTGCATCTGGTATTATTACCAAATCAATATTTTCCCTAAGTGAGAATAATTAGAGACTATCGTAGCCCATTGTCAATCATTTCTTTCTACATGATCATCTTAAAAAGATCAGTTTAATACGGAGAAGTGCATTTAGTCGATAAATTCAAAGACAATTAATGGGTGAATCGATTCTCAACCAGTCCACCTAATGACCTAGTTGATTAGCTCGAAACTTGCCGATTCAGGCATGAACAAATCCGATCCGAGACAATAAGCAACCCTATCCATACATAGCACTCAAAAATTTGTATGTGCATGTTAAGATGTCAGTGTTAGTTATATAGAATTTCAATTTAAATAAGCATTTGGGGATACTTTTAATGCAATTTTCAACTTACATTAGCGATTAGGGGTTTTTAATGATACTAGGGTAAATAATTAATGAACTTAGGTGATTAATATGTGGGTGGAAAATTTTTAGTGCAAACATAAAAATCAAAACTCTTCAAATATTATAATATTGTAATACAAATATAGAGATATTATTCATTTTAGTTAAAAATAGAATGACTTACGTATTTTTTAGGAGAACAATTATCCAACGTTGCTCTGACTCAAGTATATTTAACTATAAAATTTCTCATTATTAACCTCATAGGATTATTCCAAAAGGCATATTTATTATTTGGAACCACGTTATTTATAAATATAAGTTAGGATCATTTTCTCTATTTTTGATATAGTATGATTTATTCTTGTAGCTTTCTATCATTTTTGATATAATACTATATATTCATTCTTATGACTCTCCACTATTTATTATTCAACATAGAAATATGCCAAAAGTCATATATTGCTTCAATGATTTTCTTTTCGTGGGATATCGCTCAGCAATTAAATCATCACAAACAACTTTCATATAAGTATAAAGTTTTAAATTACATGTATACAACAATAATAATCACAATAATAATAAAACTTTAATCTCATTATAAATGAGGTCGATTATATTAATTAATTATTTTATTGCACTTTGTCAAATAATTATGCATTATTTAGCTCTAAATATAAGAGGTTAATTTTTATAATTTCTTATAATATCTTTTTGGGAAAAATAAAATTTTAGGGTGATATATTTAAATTGGGGAATTTACATCTATCATCTTTAAAGAAGATCTTTTACATGCAGCCCCCCTAAACTAAATATTTACAAGAAACACTCCTTATTTTGAATATCAATTTACAAGAAGCACCTCATACTTCTAACTTCTATTTGCTATCCGTAATTTTAACTCAACTAAAATTAACTCATATAATTAAGATTACATCTAGTCATTCATTTAAGAGCTAAATTACATCTAGCATTTAAATAAAATTCATCATCTAAATATCTTTTATTTTTGTCCATTTTTAAGATCTATGTTTTCTCATAACATCATATTATTGTGAATATTCTTAAAATTAGTTAGATGCGTTAACTCTGATTCAGTCAAAGAAATAACAAATAAAAGTTAGTGTAGATGTGACGTCTATAAATTCACATTCAAAATAAGAAGTATCGTCTATAATATTTGACTTAAGGAGTACTTCTTATAAAAAAAATTCTTTGAAAATAATAAATATAAATTTTTATAGCTAAAAAAAAATCAATGAGGACAAATAATGTTATAAAGTTAGTTAATAATGCATTAAATTTTGATTTGTATTTAACTTTGCTAATCTAAGTTATTCATTTCATGACAGTTGGCAACCAGATTTAGAGTCTCTTTTTCAAGACTTGCTCACACAATTGTAGTTAACAACTAATAATAACAAGCAATGAAGACGATAATGCATGCGACATTAAGCAAGCAATTGGGTAATATATAGCAAATCTCAAAGAGCAACAATTTTTTTTAAAAAAAATAAAAGAATCAGTTTTGGAGACAATAATATTTTAGAATATCTTTTTTAACTTAATTAATTAAATTTATTAACTAAATATTAGTGCAAGAAGTCCTGTGTAGGAATTGATAGAGCGGCCTTCGACAACATATGATTAGTTTCGATGAAAACAAACTCCAAAATGCTTCAGAGTTTCAGTTTTGGTTAAATTCGTAGATATGCGTCTGAAGCTAAAAAGTTCAATTGAAATTCTTGAAACATATCTAAAACTCTACTCCGAGATTTACCTCTCTCAAAAATAATATTTAATAATAATCATTAAAAAAAACTAATTTTGAATTTATAAATTTAAGTAATTTATAGAAAGAAATAGAATTATCCATACCAAAAATAGTTGAAATTGTCGAAATTACTGAATTTGAAAATTTAATTTTGTGATTGAAATTGAAACTGAATTCAGCATTTTAAACTTTGGAATTGATCTTCCCCATGCTGATCAATCAAGAACTGAGAAATAACATTGTTACTTAATTAATTAATTTTTATTAACTAATATAATTAATAAAAGAAGCACATTTTCAAAGTCTCCTTATTAGGAGGCAATTTCAACAATTAAAAAAAACATTGTTTTAATGAATTATATTCATTAAAATATTATTATTTAACTTAACTGTACTTTTTAAGATAAATAAGTTTGAAATACAAAATACAATATTAAAATGATTTAAATTTCATTTTTCATAATTTAAAATAGAAATATATGTATTAAATTTAAGTAAAAATATAAAGAATTGCATGAATTTGTATTCCTAATTACAGTATTTTTAAATAGATTTTTTTGGTTTTAAATTTAATGTAGCTGTTACTAAAATCCCACGTTCATATATTACTAATTAATATTAATTGAATTTAGATAAAAGGATATTTTAAATTGATGGACAATTAACAAGAATAAAGTTTGATAATATATAGATATATAATATCAGTAAAATTTTAAGTTATATTACAAATATTTTAATATTAATTTATGCTTTATTGTGTCAAGAATTATTAATTTGGTTAAATAAATATTATAAAAATATTTATTAAATTGTAAATTACTTAATATAAACTATTATATAATAATGATAATACAAAATGAAGAGAATAAATAATAAAATGTATGTGATAAAAGTAAAGCTTTATGAAGAGAATTAAAATAGTTTTTTGCTAGTTTGCTCACAATTTTTGTTTTGATAGAAATAGTTTGCTTATAGTTAGGATCA
This sequence comes from Apostasia shenzhenica, assembly GCA_002786265.1. Taxonomy (NCBI): domain Eukaryota; kingdom Viridiplantae; phylum Streptophyta; class Magnoliopsida; order Asparagales; family Orchidaceae; genus Apostasia; species Apostasia shenzhenica. The sequence goes on from KZ451984.1 coordinate 779,187, forward strand.
TCTATTTCACATATCCAATATATTAGAGAATTATTGAAATAAAATATTCGACAAAAAAATACTAAGTAACTAAATTTTAAAATATAAAAAAGACATACCAAAAAATAATGCAAAAAATATATGATTATATAGAAATTCTACATAATTAGTTATTTATAAATTTAATGCAAAAATGGCATATGCATTTATTTATTTTTAATTAGAAATTATTGTTTCTAAATAAATTTCCATTCTTATATTTTTTTTTTCATATTTGGTTAAAGCTAAAACATCCTCAACATTTCTCTAAAAATGTTTAATCAATATTTTTAAACATTAAAATTTAATTTAATTTTATATTATAGACAAATTTTAATCTAAAAAATTAATTTTATTTTACTTACAATTTATAATTAAATAAAAAAAATATATTTAATATTTTTTTAATATTAAAATAATTTATCTCAAAAGTCATTTCTATTATTTTGGATCATGTTAATTATTTATATATATAACTCTGAAATATTCCCTATTTTTAATGTAGTACCATTTATTTTTGTAGTTCTTTCACCTCGTATTAAGCCCATATGGAGTCGCATATTATTCCAGTAGATCTTTTTCCCTTGGAACATCACCGATCGATCACTCTCCACTTTCTTTGAACATGAATCATTACAAATAGTTTTAATGTGAATATAAATTTTTAAACTACACATATATGACAATTAATAATATCAAAACTTTTATCTCACTAAATAAAGTCAATTACATAAATCATTTATTTCTATTGTGATTTATGAAAAAATAGCTCACCATTAATTAGGACCAAGTATAAAAAGTCGATTTTTACAGTTTTTATAAATTTTTTTATATTTTTAGTCTAATTGTATTTTCTCTTTAACATGGCTAAATTAAATAAAAATTTGAAGTTTCCTCCATTTAAATAGATAATTTTTGGAAGGATTATTTAAATAGATAATTTTAAAGTGGAAATGGATGTCAAAATCTCAAAAAGTAAAAAATCAATGAGTATATTAAATGATGATGCAAATTTAGTTAATAATGTATTTAAATTTTGATTTGTATTTAACCTTGCCAATCTTTTACAAGAAAAATTCCAATTAAACCTTTTATCAGAATATTACAAAAAAAAACTAAAATATTAAATCCAATTATAAATATATAAAAAATTATATATAATATCTTTTATTTTTTAATCAATTCAATTATGTGCCCTCTTTGTTTGATCCTATGTCAGTTGGGTTAATAAAAATCTCGAGACATAAAATCAGATGTAAATTATCTCATTTGAATGGAGTCGATGCCTATTTGATCTTCAGCAAAATTACTGCCCTAGTCATATACAACAAATTCTAAAAGGCATCAATTTCTTTTAGCTTCAGTTACGTATGCATCATTTTGAAAAATTATATTTACATATATGCCTCCATATGAACTTTAATATTACAATATTATTATTTCGTCAATATTACTATAGTTAAACTGCAGTTAACTTAACTCAAATACTTATAGTGGCGTCCGGAGATGACAAGGGCAACACCTAGTGGTCAATGGCAGGTTGCATGGCGGATGGCCGGCAACAGTGAGTGACATTATGGTTGTAAGCCACGGCTGATCAGCCGACAATGGCAACCAAAAATATTTGAGCTGGTTTTATATGGCAGGATTACACTAATAGAGTATGCAATAATGATAGTCTACATATGAAATATTATGCATATTTTATTTATTTGTAATTGATGCTAACTTGTATTGTATATATATGTAATATTTAAGGTAACCACACCAACATAAATAAATTTTAAAGAAAAATATGTATATATATATATGTAATTTTTCTTTTTTTATAGTTAAAAGCATTGGCCTTGGAGTCAATATTTTAGAAATAAACTTCTTACTTGATTAATTAATTTAATGACTTTGTTAACTAATTATTCATAAAAGATAACAATTTGATATTAAAAAAAAATCGGATCGGGTCGTCTATCCGTGGATGGCCGGCTGGATCCAGCTATAGTTATTTTGAATAAATTATATTCTTTAAATTATTATTATTATTTAAATAATTAACTATACTTTAACATAATCAAGAATTAAAAAATAAACTTTGATAATAAATATATAATATTAATAATTAATCAAATTAAAATTTAAAATTAATAATATTTATCAATGAATTAATCAGGCCATACTTTTAATAATTCATCAGATGCTTTGACAATAAAATATACTTTTTATATTAATGAATGAATTGATTTTTCACTCTTGTGATAAAATAAAAAGATAGATTTTCTCTAATTTATTATGCAGAATATGCAGTTTATAATTACAAATAAAATAATATATATAAATATTTAATTTTAAAAATTAAATAAATAAAAAGCCTTTTAAAAGGGATTTGTAATTTTTTAAGATAAATTAAACATGAGTTCTTAAATTTAGAATATATTATCACATATTTTATATTTCCAAAATTTTAATATTGTGATTCTAAGTTTTAATATATATAATTATCAAACGAGTCTTTTTAAAATTATTTTAAAATTCTACTCTACCCCTCTCTCTCACCTCTCTTGCACCTTCTCTTCTAGTTTTGTCTCTCTTTTTTTCTAAAGTGCGATCCCTCCATCCTTTTTTTGTCGAGTGGTAGAGAGAGAGGGAGCAAGGAAAGAGAAAGAGAGAGAGAATACGAGGGAGAAAAAGGGGAGGGAAAAGGTGGGCGTCCCCAGCCGCCCCTCTACTATTAGCAGCCCTACCGGAGAGAGAGAAAGTCGAGAGAGATGAGAGAGCGAGGATAGAATAGAAATTTTTAAAAATATTAATAATAAAATAATTTAAAAAATAACTCATTTGATATTATATTAAAACTCATAAAATTTAAATATTAAAATTTAAAAAATATAAATCTGCATAATAATATATCAAAAACTCAAATGCCAAATATAGTTTACCATATATATCTTTTATTTTTTTTAGTATCAGTTTACTTTTTTACACATTTTGATTCTCTAATAATATTTCTGTAACATCCCGGTAAATTTAAATTTAGATTTTTCATTAATTAAATTTATTATGAGAAATTAATATTATTCATGAGAAATTAATCATTTAAAATTAAATATATGAAATATTAAATATTTATTTTGTGATTCAAAAATTCAAAATGGCTGAAATTAATATTTAATTTAATTAAATCAGATTATTTAAAATTTAAATCCAATGAATTTAATTACCCATTAATTATCGATAATTACCTCCTTAAATTAAGGCTAAGAAAAATTACAGAAATACCCCATATTATTATTTAGGGAAAGAAATAGAGTTTTTGCCTTAAAACACCGATTCAACTCTTCCCCTCCCACAACCGCCGCCGGTCTAGAGAGAGGAGAGAGAAAGTGACGAGTTGGAGAGAGAAAGAGACGCGTTGGAGAGAGAGAGAAGTCGGATCTCCCACAAAATAGACGATTCTTCTTCATCTTCTTCTCGATCTACACATTTTCGTACGCCTTGGACCGAATCTAGCAATTTGGAGTGATTCTTTCTCTTCGGATCTCAAGAAAATCTAAGATCATGGTGAATTCGAGGTAGGTTTTATTCTAACTTAGCTCATATAAATTAAAATTTAGAAATCAATTGAGTATTTTGATAAATTGTAGGAGATTTCTCTAACTATTAGGGCTTAAATTAATCAAAGATAAAAATTCATATAATTTGATAAGAATTGAATAAATTTAATATTTAATTATTTGTAAAATTTTATTTTATTACATTGCTGATATTTTCTTCATGTTTATGACTGTAAATTTCGTTTATGGCTTAAAATATCTTATTAGAGAAATTTATTTAGATATACGCACGATTGTATATTGCTGGAATTTTTCTATTTCGAATCTGAGTTTTGTATCATCAGTTTGGGGTATCAAATGATCTCGGATTTTGATCAAATTTTTTGATGGGTTAGATCTTGAAGTTACCTACAACTTTTATGAAGGAAAGTTTGATTAATTATGAATACAAAGTATGATTTTGGTGTCATTAGTAAATTCTGGCAGAAATTCGAATTTTCTGACCGAGTTTAATTCATAAGAGATTTGGTGTACCAAATTAATTCGGATTAATATGAAATTTTATATAAAGATAGAGGACACATTATATTACAACTTTTATATAGAAATCTTCCTTTAAAAAGTTAATTTTGGATAAGCTTTTGTTGGAGGAACTTGATATAAAAATCTGTTTCGAAAAGTTTATTATCACATGTAAATTAAATGTAGATTTCTTAAGTTAAATGATTGCTATTAAATGTGAATTTAGAGATTATTAGATTATTTAATTATTTATCATATTTATATAGTGCTCTTATTAATTAGCCTAGAAATATATATTTTATTATTAGAAGTCCAAACAATTGAGTTACTTTGGCAGAGATATTAGTTATTATATTTAGAAGAATTGGACTTATGAAATCGATTTCAAATGCTATGAGATATTGAGGATTGATAATTTAATTAATTTTTGATAATTTAGAGTTTAAAACTTAAGCTAAATAGATTTATTGATGATTTGATTCGAATAGTGATGATATTTTTATAACCATAGAGTATAAATGTGAAATTTGAAGTTGATCATGATTCAATTTGATTTATTTTAATATGAGGCTCAAATGTGGATTATAGTTATATTATTAGCTCTAATCATACTCTCATCAAACTTTGATTGAGGTTTCACAAATTATATGTGAAAAGTTAATGATCTTTATTAATTCAGATTAAAATGTCCTTGAATATATCATGGTTACTTTTATTGGTGATTGCTGAATTACTGTAGATATTTAATTCAATGACTAAAAATTAAATTATCGAGATTATGAGGTATAAGGAGAATTTGTGAAAGTTGGATAATATATAGTGCATGTAAATTATTATGAATTAATTGCTAACTCTATTTATTTATTAAATAAAGAAAAATATTTAATACAATGATATGTCTATTTCTTGACTGTGACACCTACGGGAGAGCAAATGTACGACTTATCGTCACATAAAATGTGAATATATTGACTTATGTTTGTGACACCTAGGGGGGCAAGTGTACGAACTTGTCATCATATTCGATGAGAATATATTGACTTGTGTTTGTGACACCTACGGGAGGATAAGTGTATGAATTTGTCGTCACATTCAATGTGAATATATATTGACTTGCGATTGTGACACCTACGGGAGGACAAATGTACGGACTTGTCGTCACATTCGATGATAATATTTTGACTCGCGACTGTGACACCTACGGGAGGGCAAGTGTACGGACTTGTCGTCACATTCAAAAATATAATATAATATTTAAACAAGTGTATGAGCTTGCTATGTGACAAAATTTATATTAAAGAATTTAAAGGCGACAATGGATTAAAAGTTAAATTTGATTTCTGTGGGATTACGCACCTGCCTTAGCTCGAGTATATGATATATATAGGCGCGACGGCGTCCATTGCCATTTTGGGCTAGGGGGTGAAAACTCCCAAAACTGATTGAGGACCTCACATTTTTGCCATTATGCGCTATTGCCTACGGGGCTAGGGGATGACGATCCGCATATGTGTAAAGAGCAGCTGAGGCGTAGTACGAGAAATCACGGGCCCAAAAGATAAAAGTAAAATTAATAAAAGGAAATTTGCTCGTTACTTGCTATTGTTTTATCATTTCTGTTATATGCTGATGTTGTACTTGCTATGCAAATTATATTATGTTTGTTTCATAATTATTGTTCATGCTGTATTATTCCATTTCTTTATCATACATGCATGTTTAACTAAAATCTATATTATATATATTTAATTGTTTGTTATTCTTATTATATTATGTCAACATGTTGTTATTATTATTATTATTGTTGTTTTTTAATATTTTTATTTAAAAGTTTTATTAGTGTACAACCTACGAGTCTGTTCTAACGGACTTTGTCACTAATGTGGCAGGTACTGGAGCACTGAATCATGGGAATGGGGAGAATGCCAGTCGAGAGAAAAATTAGTGTATTACTTTATTTCCTTAGAGAGTGATTTATTTACTTATGTGTTCGGTTGAGACTATAGTAGTTCTGCTTCATTTGCTTTAGTATGTTTAATTATGTTCTAAGTTATAGATATGTGAACTCTTGTAGTAGTTTTTGATCTATTTAGTTTTCTTCCGCTGTTGAATTAATCTTCCTTCTCCCCTAACTTAGATAAATTTTAGTGTGACGGCTAGGGTCGTCACAAGGTGGTATCAGAGCAGTTGCGATCTTATGTGGAGGATGTGGGTAGATATAGTGGATTACACTCACTAATCACTGTGTATGAGAGTTTTAGATATTAAAACGATTGTGTATAATTCAGAGAAATATCTATTTGGAAGTTGAAACTGATGAAATATTCTTAGCAGAATAAGTATGAATATTTTACTGACAGTTTTTGTGATTGATAAATTAGAAATAGAAGATAATTTTGAGATGACGGATAAAAATTTAATGTTTCTAGACAAATATAAGAGCAAGTTTGAAGACAGAATCCGACAGGAAGGAAAGGACAAGTTGGCTGAGAATGAGTAGTGTCGACTGTATATTGAAGGTCTACCAGCATCAATGCAGGATATATTAAAAGCACAACAGTATACAGAGTTTGATAAGTTAGTAGAAGACTCAGAAATTGTAGCATCAAATCTGCTTGTCTGTAAAGCAAAAGAATTACTTAGAAGTGGAAGAGTGACAATTAAGATGTAATATGTGATGTTTTTGTTAATTTGTAATATAGATGATGTTTTGGTTATACAAATGCGTTTAAATGATGTGACTGAATGAGATTTTGATTGTACAGATGATTGTGACTGAAATGATATTACTTATTGTTTGGGTCAGGTATTTCTTGTTCTGTTTATGTCCATGCTATTGTTTAAGTTAGATGATTTGATAATTTGTCAAGTTTGGAGGTTTCTCCCAGGATGTATAAATAATCTGCTGAATTTAAAAATAATTGTATATGTTTCATTTCTATATTTTTGAGATATGGAAGATGCTAGAATTCTCTATTTATGTGCTGATATAAGAGGTAGTTGAGATGTATCTCAAGCATATAAGATGGACGAGAATAAGTTCAGCTTCTGTCATGAGAGTTAGTGGTTATAAATTTCGAGAACAAAATTTCTATAAGGTGGGGAGAATTGTCACATCCTCAAATTTTGAAGTCAAAAGAAATTGAATTATAATTTGATTTGAGGTTTAAAAATTAAAGCTGATTTGAATTTAAAATGAAAGATTTTGGACCTGGAAATAATAATTTTGGACCTATTTATAAGAGGTTAAAAATGGAGGGACCAATTTATAATGGTTCCATTAAACAGTTGGAACAGTGCAGCGGCAAACCGCTCGCTCGCGCCCGCCGATTTTTCCGCGTGTCGCCGCGCTAAGAGAGAGAAAGGGAATCTATCTCTCTCTCTCCCTCACGGTCTCTCTCTCTCTCTCTCTCTCTCTCTCTCTCTCTCTCTCTCTCTCGGGTTGCTGCAGGAGGAAGAGGAGAAGAAGAAGAAGAAGAGGAGAAGAAGGAAGAGAAAGAAAAGGAAAGCTCGTACGGATTTTCGAACATTGTTTAACGATTAATCGGTAGGTAATCCTATCTTTAAAGTTAATTTTATTGCATGTGAAAACGGATGAATATTGTGAGGTTTTAGGAATTATGTGGTTATGTCTCGTATTCTGTTAATTGCGTAAGTAGAGAATCTTTTCTCTAAAATTATTATTGTTATATTATTATTTGTGAAAATGAATGAGCGTTGTGAATTTAAGAATTATGTTATTATACCTTGTACACTGTATATGTTGTTATAAATGGATGAAATATACTGTCTGTGAGGTAATGTGGTACTAATGTATTTTTGTATACAAAAAATCGATGAGGCGGAGAGTTTCCTATATATATATTATTTCGATGAGAGCGGGGAGTGTACGCCGGGTGATGTCCAAAGAAGAAGGAATCACTGATATAAGGTGAGGCTTTCGTCAAGGCTTCTAGAATAACAAACGGTAGGAACTTTTGTCAGGCTTTTAGGTGAAAGGGTATGAAAATAATAGATCCACGTCACTGAACAGAATATTATTATATTGTGATGAAATTTCAGTGTATGCAATATTAAATGATGATAATTAATATGTATTTATGATATGATATATATAATGCTATTTTGAGAAATGAGATGATAATTGCATTCATGATTTAAAAGGCGATGATGAGTAAGACAGATTTCTCACAAGCGGTCACACATGCCAACTCGAGCTTGATATGACGCTACAGCGTCCAAAACCCTTTTGGGCTAATGAGAAATGATTGTGGCATTTAAGGTGATTGGTTGATAAACCTTGGGCTCAGAGATATAAATAATGAAGTTATTATTTCTAGAAAAGATGATTATGATATTAATAATAAAGGTTATTATTTTTAAGAATATCTTTGTCACGTCTCTAGCCGTCACACTAAAATTTTTATCTAAGTTAGGGGAGAAGGAAGATTAATTCAACAACGGAAGAAAACTAAATAGATCAAAAGCTACTACAAGAGTTAATATATCTATAATTTAGAACAGAATTAAACATCCAACTAAAGTAAATGAAGCAGAACTACTATAGTCTCAACTGAACACATAAGTAAATAGTCATTCTCTAGGAAATAAGACAATAAACTAATTTTTCTCTTAACTGACATTCTCCCCATTCCCGTGATCAAGTGCTCCAGTACCTGCCACGTTAGTGACAGAGTCTGTTAGAACAGACTCGTAGGTTGTACACTAACAAAGCCTTTAAATAAAAATATTAAACAGTAATAATAATAATAATAACAACATGTTGACATAATATAATAAGAATAACAAACAATTAAATATATATAACATAGATTTTAATTAAACATGCATGTATGATAAAGAAATGGAATAACATAGCATGTATAATAAAGAAATGGAATAACATAGCATGAACAATAATTATGAAACAAACATAATATAATTTGCATAGCAAGTACAACATCAGCATATAACAGAAATGATAAAACAATAGCAAGTAACGAGCAAAATTTTTTTTATTAATTTTACTTTTATCTTTTAGGCCCGTGATTTCTCGTACTACGCCTCAGCTGCCTTTTACACATATGGGGATCGTCATCCCCTAGCCCCGTAGGCAATAGCCCATAATGGCAAAAATGTGAGGTCCTCAATCAATTTTGGGAGTTTTCACCCCTAGCCCAAAATGGCAATGGACGCCGTCGCGCCTATATATATCATATGCTCGAGCTAAGGCAGGTGCGTAATCCCACAGAAATCACATTTAATTTTTAATTCATTGTCGCCTTTAAAATCTTGATTATAAATTTAGTTACATAGGAAGCTCATACACTTGTTTAAATATCAATTATATCTTTGAATGTGACGACAAGTCCGTACACTTGCCCTCCCGTAGGTGTCACAGTCGCGAGTCAATATATTATCATCGAATGTGACGACAAGTCTGTACACTTGTCCTCCCGTAGGTGTCACAGTCGTAAGTCAATATATATTCACATTGAATGTGACGACAAATTCATACACTTATCCTCCCGTAGGTGTCACAAACACAAGTCAATATATTCTCATCGAATGTGACGACAAGTCCGTACACTTGCCCGCCCGTAGGTGTCACAAACATAAATCAATATATTCACATTGAATGTGACGATAAGTCGTACATTTGCCCTCCCGTAGGTGTCACAGTCAAGGAATAGACATATCATTGTATTATATATTTTTCTTTATTGACTAAACAAATAGAGCTAGCAATTAATTCATAATAATTTACATGCACTATATATTATCCAACTTTCACAAATTCTCCTTATATCTCATAATTTCGATAATTTAATTTTTAGTCATCTCTCCTATTTGAATTGAATCTCTACAGTAATCCAGCAATCACCAATAAAAGTAACTATGATATCTTCAAGGATATTTTAATCTGAATTAATAAAGATCATGAATTCTTCACATATAATTTATGAAATCTCGATCAATATTTGATGAGAGTATGATTAGAGCTAATAATATAATTATAATCCACATTTGAGCCTCATATTAAAGTGAATCAATTTAAATCATAATCAATTCCAAATTTCATATTTTTGTCTCTCTATGATTATAAAAATATCATCACAATTCGAATCAAATCATCTATCAATAAATCTATTTAGCTTAAGTTTTAAACTCTAAATTATCAAAAATTAATTAAATCATCAATCCTCAATATTTCATAGCATTTGAAATCGATTTCATAAGTCCAATTCTTCTAAATATAATAACTAATATCTCTGCCAAAGTAACTCAATTGTTTGGACTTCTAATAATAAAATATATATTTCTAGGCTAATTAATAAGAGCACTATATAAATATAATAAATAATTAAATAATCTAATAATCTCTAAATTCATATTTAATAGCAATCATTTAACTTAAGAAATCTCCATTTAATTTACATGTGATAATAAACTTTTCGAAACAGATTTTTATGTCAAGTTCCTCCAACAAAAGCTCATCCAAAATTAACTTTTTAAAGGAAGATTTCTATATAAAAGTTGTAATATAATGTGTCCTCTATCTTTATATAAAATTTCATATTAATCCGAATTAATTTGGTACACCAAATCTCTTATGAATTAAACTCGGTCAGAAAATCCGAATTTCTGCCAGAATTTACTAATGACACCAAAATCATACTTTGTATTCATAATTAATCAAACTTTCCTTCATAAAAGTTGTAGGTAACTTCAAGATCTAACCCATCACCAAATTTGATCAAAAGCCGAGATCATTTGATACCCCAAACTGATGATACAAAACTCAGATTCGAAATAGAAAAATTCCAGCAATATACAATCGTGCGTATATCTAAATAAATTTCTCTAATAAGATATTTTAAGCCATAAATGAAATTTACAGTCATAAACATGAAGAAAATATCAGCAATGTAACAAAATAAAATTTTACAAATAATTAAATATTAAATTTATTCAATTCTTGTTAAATTATGTGAATTTTTATCTTTGATTAATTTAAGCCATAATAGTTAGAGAAATCTTTTACAATTTATCAAAATACTTAATTGATTTCCAAATTTTAATTTATATGGGCTAAGTTAGAATAAAACCTACCTCGAATTCACCATAGTCTTAAATTTTCTTGAGATTCAGAGAGAAATAGCGCTCCAAAATTACTAGATCCGATCCAAGGCGTAAGAAAACGTGTAGATTGAGAAGAATATGAAGAGGAATCGTCGATTTTAAGGGAGATCCGGCTTCTCTCTCTCCAACGCTTGACTTTCTCTCTCCAACTCGTCACTTTCTCTCTCCTCTCTTTAGGCCAGTGGCGGTTACGGAAGGGGAAGAGTTGAATCGGTGTTTTAGGCCGAGAAACTCTATTTCTTTCTTTAAATAATAATCTGGGGGTATTTCTGTAATTTTTCTTAGCCTTAATTTAAGGAGGTAGTTATGGATATTTAATGGGTAATTAAATTCATTGGATTTGAATTTTAAATAATCAGATTTAATTAAATTAAATATTAATTTCAGCCATTTTGAATTTTTGAATGACAAAATAAATATTTAATATTTCATATATTTAATTTTAAATGATTAATTTCTCATGAATAATATTAATTCCTCATAATAAATTTAATTAATCAAAAATCTAAATTTAAATTTACCGGGATGTTACAATCTTGCATATTGAATTGTTGCTATAGAAATTAACTTTATTTCTGATTTGATTCTAAATACATGAGTTGTATTCTATCTGTATGCAGTATTGAGTTAATTACTGTTTTTATTTGGGATGCTGTTTTATCTACTGAGTCTGTATTAACAGGCTCCTGTCATTTTTGGTGGCAGGTGTAGCACTAGTTGGATCACGGGACAGGGGTAAAGAAGTTGAAGGTATTTCTGAATTGTGATATATATAAGAATTTGAGTTGAGATAATACTTAGAAAATGTAAAGAATATATTATTTTTCTGGCGTTCGGATAATCGGGACGTCACAATTTCACTTTGGGAGTGACGAACAATGAGAGAATTTATGGGAAAAACAAAACATGGATTTTGGAGTATCTGCATCTAATTATTTCAAGCCGGCGGAAGAATATTAAATTGTTCTAATTTTTTTTCTGGTTTGCTCGTATTTTTTTTTTTTTTTGATAGAAATAGTTTGCTTATAGTTATGATCATTTGTTTCACATATCCAATATACTTATTTGTTAGTTAATTATTAATTTAAAATAATGGTCTCTAAAAAAAACTCTGTTGGGTAATATAATATATTAAATATCTTTATAATCACAATATTAAAATTTTTTAGAAAATATAAATATGGTATAATAATTCAAATAAATAAACCATTGTGTTTTAATTTATCCTAAAAAAATTACACGTATCAGCTTTTAAAATGCTTTTAGTTATTAAATTTTAAAATTAATATTTATAGATATTTTATTGAAGTTAATTTAATAAACTTCGAATTCTGGCAATAAATTATTATAAATCCTATCTTTTTATTTTATTCACGAAGATTGAAAAATTAATTCATTCATTTCAGATATAAAAATTATATTTATTGTGGTCAAATTCATCTGGATAATATGTAAAATTGATTCCTGATTCATTGATAAATATTATTAATTTTAAATTTTATCTGTGATTAATTATTAATATTAATTATTTATCCAAAGTTTATAATTATTCTGTATATGTTAAATTCTCATTAGTTAATTAATTAAATAATATAATAATTAAAAATATTAATTTATTCAAAATAACTAAGCTGGTATCCATCCCGGCCAGCCCCGTATATGACTTACCCACCTTACTTTTTGTTACATCCAAGATTAACGTCGTTCAATTTTTCTACTCCCACCCCCCCTGACATCAACCCCCCCCCACCCCCCTCCCATCATAAATTTCAATCTTTCTCATGTACCTTTTAAATAATTAAGAACCCCACCTCCTTCCCCTCTAAATTTTAATTTGTGCCTCCCTTATAAATAATTAATTATTTATTAAATTTATTAAGATTTTTGTTAAAATTCTCAATTAATTATTTTTTAAATATTTTTGCGACTCTATTTATTTTAATATTGTTCTTATAGCACGAGCGGTGATGATTACAAAATCTATTTAAATTAATTACTCATACTGATATACATGATCTAAAATAAGTTGTTCAAAATATCAATAATATAAATCCTTCCACAAATAAAAATATCCCAAAAAAAAAATATATAAAAAAAAATAACTAAAAATAATAAAAAAATACATAAATAAAAAAACACAAAAATAATTTAAAAAAATAAATCCATTAAACCAAAAAACAAAAATAAATAAACATAAAAATACAAAAATAAAATAATAAACAAAATAAAAAAAAAAAAGAACAAAAAAAAACAAAATAAATAACACCAGAAGAAAATAACTAACAAATAAAGAAAATTAAAGTTTTTAAACAAAAAAAAAATAAAATATAAACTATTAAATAATAAATATAGATAAAATAAATTATAGAAAATAAAGTAATCAAAGACAGAAGAATAAAAAATTAATAATTACATAAATAAGAAAATATAAATAAAAAATTAAAAAAAAATAAAAAATTACTTAAAAATTAATAGAATTAAAAAAATATAAAAATAAATTAAAATGATCAAAAATTTGCAGCTTAATAATCTGTCCGGTTTCATTCCTCCGATAATCATCTCACCAACTCTTCTTATAATAATAGTTAACAAATCATTAAAAAATTAATCAATTATTAAAGGATATATTTCAAATATTGGTTTACAAATGTCCTTTAACTATAAAAAACAAAATAACAGGATGACAGAGGTTAGTATATAAATATATATATACATATTTGTCTTGTAAATATTTAAACTCTATATTCATTCTTGAATCAAATAACAAATTTGACCGAAGAATTAGAATTAACATGATATCGCATCTTTTTACCCCGTATATTATATTCTTAATTCATTGATACGCGTATAATGCTTTGATGCTGTTACTTCCTAGCTTTAGACCACAATTTTTTTTCAAATTTTTAAAAAAATCTATTAATAATCCTTCAGAACATTATCTATTTAAAATTATAACTTCAAATTTGATTTGCCCATGGTAAATTATGAAAAACAATTATAAGACCCAAAAAATAGTTAAAAATATTATAAAAACCTGTTAAAAAGTTGGACTTTTCGTTAACTAATCGCTAAAATAATGGAGCTTTTATTTCATAAAATAAATATTAATAACTTTGTTATTAATTGTAATTAAAAAATTTTTGTATTATTTACATTTCGTATAGTATAGCTTAAAAGTATATTTAAATAAAAAAAAATTACCCCAATCGATATTCAAAGGAAAATTAACCGAACTTATTTCCATAGAAAAAAATCGCTTTTAAATAATTTGCAACCTCCGGTATTTATTCTGATTAGGAATAAAATAGCTGTATATTAAGAAAAACACAAAAAATACAAATTCTATAACGAAACATTTAATAAATTATTATGACATTTTAAGTTTAAAAAAATTAAAAAACATTTAATTAAATAAATTTAAAACGAAAATTTACTCTATGTTTTATCTTTAATCAACTATAAAAAAAGTATAATAAACGGGAAATTTATTTATGAAACATAATGTTGTTAAAATTTAAACAGATAAAATGAAATTCAGTAATGCCATTTTTTCATTTAAATTAAAATAACTAATTTTTGAATTACTATAATCATAATTCTTGTTTCATTATTTGACTTAAATGTCTTTTTTAATTTTAAAATTTAATACTTATTTTTTCTTGCCAAATATTTTTGTTTTCCATGTAATTCTCTATT
>KZ451984.1:798613-811429 GCA_002786265.1 Apostasia shenzhenica
TTATTAGCAGGATTCAAGCAGGATGGGTAAAATGGAGAAATACTTCTGGTGTGTTGTGCGATAGAAAAATCTCATTCAGAATCAAGGGTAAATTTTATAAAACTGTAGTAAGTTCAGCAATGATATACGGTGTTGAATGCTGGCCTGCAAAGGCGAAACATACAAATAAAATAAATATTGCAAAAATGAGGCTCGACGCTCGAGATCTCACCACGTGACGTCGATCTGGATGGAGGATTGATATCTGCAGATTTTGCAGAAGGCATGATTGGTGGCTGATTAGAAGATTGAAAATCCTCATTTAAATCAATTTATTGATTTGAATGAGAATATTTCAAATTTTGGGCTGATTCCTTCTACTTTTAATTATTCGCATTTAATATATTGTAATCAGTTTTTATTCAGCATTTATTTTTGTATTTATTTCTGCAATTATAATAAGCCAATATAAAAGCATGGAATAGTGTTGTTTGATTCTTAATCCTGAAATAAAATCACTGTAAGTTTGAATATTATGTGTTATATCCCGCTAAAGGGAAAGGTTAGGACTTTGGGTGAAAATCTCTAAATACTTTAAAGAAATTTATAGTATTCCCCAACTTTTCTCGTATTTTAAACCACGATCACAGCTCAACAAAATCTAGGCCCACTTTGTAATTTTCCCAACCCTAAAATCCTTTTTTCCCTTCTTCCTTCTCTGTCGGTTCGAGGGTCTCACTCGCGCCGACCTGCGATCTCCGCCTGTGCCGGCCTACGGGCTCTGCTCGTTCCGTTGTCGCCTGCGGCAGCTCTTCGACCACCGGCAAGGTCGACATCACCCTCGGGATCCGCTCGCACTGCCGTCAACTCCAGCAGCCTTCTGCAACATCGCTCACGACATTTAAACTAACGCAGCCATCTGCAACATTGTGCACGGCCAGCCATTGCTCGCGCTCCTCCACGTTGCCATCATCCCACTGGTTCGGCGTACTTCAACATACTTCACGACGTTTAGGCCATCTGCAACATCGTACTTGACCAGTCACTGCTCGCGCTCTAGCACACAACTAATGTCCAAGACCTCGGACCTCAATCTCGCTAGTTCGATCTTCAGCAACATCGTTCACGATGTGTTAGCAGTTCAGTCTTGAAACCTGAAATCTCCTCTCGAGGTAAACCCGAACATCGACTGAATACTTTGAAAACCCTGTGAAATCTTGTTGTGGTATTTGTTATTGGGACTGTTTGATTTGCTCACTCGTGTGAACCTGAAATTATATTGTGTGATAAATTATTATTGGTATTATTATTTGTGAGCATACCTATATTACTGCGTATCCCTAGCTCTGACTTGTTGAGATAGAATTGTCTAAATTTGATAAATTACTAGATATTATTTGGACTTGTGTCTAGATATTTAAAATTGACTCTCTTCATGGATTTATAGTTTTCTAGTTATTACATAATTATTATCAGTAATAATCCTGAACAATTTTATGTACATCTGTTAATAGTACTTGTTGATCTCTAATTAGGACTGCATCTCGCATATTGTTCGGTATCAATGAACCACCAACAAAAAGAACCATCAAGTCAGCCGCAACCAAAACATCTGTGCCTGAACCTCCTCTTGCCGTAAGCAAGAAAGAGAGGAAATCGCTTAGGCTAGGTAAATCTTCTACTGCACCTGCTACTGCGTCTTCCTTCACCTTTAACAAGAAACAGAGGCTAAAGCCTAGGTTTAGGAAGACTATTCTTACTGGAAGTAAGCCCAAACCTTTGGCTTCGCCTCTTGTTGTGGAGATAAGTGAAGGAGAATCCTTTACTCCATTTCATTCTTCTTCCCCATCTTGTGTCACCTCTTCTACTCCTATTCCTTCCCCTTTGCCGAAGGTGAAGAGAGACAAACAAAAGCAGTCAGTCTCTCCCTTAGCTTCATTTGACTCATCTCATCCTATTCTGCTTAATCTTCAAACTCTTCATCTTCTTCTTCTGCTCCTCCATCCCCTAAGATAAAGGATAAAAGGGGCCAACCAAACCTGCTTCTATTTCCTCCCTTCTGCTGAATGCTAATGCCAGGAATTACTTTAACTTCGTTGAAGAAATTTCCATCTTAAATTTGAAGTCAGTCAAGTTGAGAAGGGTTGATTTTATCAGGGGCATCATAGAGAGGTAAGGCTGGACCAAATAGTTATCTTGTAATACTTTTGTCTATCCTCTCATTCCTCAAGTTTTCTATGCCAACATGATGATCGATTGGAAAATAAGATTCTGAAAACTTTTGTTCAAGGCAAATCCATCATTATCACTGGTGATGGTCTCATTTCCTTTTTTGGTTTTAGTACTCCTAATAATCATATCTCCCTCTCTGATCTTCAAGTTGAGTCCTGCCCATTTCCTGATATTAAATCAACTCTCGACTTTGACCCTTCTTTTAATCCCGCTGGCGTAAAGAGGCATTTAGCTAGCAAAGTAAAGAAGTTGTTAGCCTGCAGTGATCATGCCAAAACCCTAAGCAAAATTCTCCAAAAATGCCTGATCCAAATCTATGGATACAAAAGTGACTGGACTAATATCGATTAATCTATTGTTTATTATCTGCTAAAGGGTAGGGTTCTCGACACTGCTGACATTATCTTTCATAAGTTTGATGGCTGCCGCAATATTCTTAGAAAACTTTCTCCTACATTATGGGAATATCATCTGCTATTACCTGAGCTCCAACCATGGGATTGTTTTTTTTCTTTGAAATTCTTAGTGTCAGATATTATTCCATCTCTAGGTTGACCTAAGAATGACGAAGTCCACCAATCTACAATCTCCCTTTGCAGAAGTTTACGGCATAGCAAATCGGGAGCAACCTCAAAGCCAAAAATATCGTTAGAAGGGTATAAAGTATACCTGTCTTCATGTCCAATGTTATCAACCCATCTTTAAAATATGGTTCTTGGTTTGATCCCCAGTGGAGTCCCCATCAGCAACTCCCTTTGACATCTGGCCTTCAATCTTTCAAACAAGGCCAAAAATCTAAAATTTCTAAAGGCTAAGACTGTTAAGGTGCAGACTTAGCACTTTCATTTGAATCAAGGCTTTCGAGCCTATCACTCTCAAGAAACTCTATGGGAGATGAGACTACCCTTTCAAAAGAACCTTTCGAACCAAGGCTTTCGATCCTCTCCTCCTATAAATCTCTAAGAGAGATGAAAAAATCTTTTCGCATATTGTTCCGCATCAGTGATCCTCCAACAAAAAGAACCACCAAGTCAACGCAACCAAAACATTTGTGCCTGAACCTCCTCTTACCATAAGCAAGAAGGAGAGGAAATCGCTTAGGCCAGGTAAATCTTTTACTGCACCTGCTACTGCGTCTTCCTTCACCTCCAACAAGAAACAGAGGCTAAAGCCTAGGTTTACGAAGACTATTCTCACTGGAAGTAAGCCCAAACCTTTGGCTTCGTCTCCTGTTGTGGAGATAAGTGAAGGAGAATCCTCTACTCCATTTCATTCTTCTTCCCCATCTTGTATCACCTCTTCTACTCCTGTTCCTTCCCCTTTGCCGAAGGTGAAAAAAGACAAACAAAAGCAGCCAGTCTCTCCCTTAGCTTCATTTGACTCATCTCAACCTATTCTGCTTAATCATCAGACTCTTCATCTTCTTCTTCTGCTCCTCCATCCCCTAAGATGAAGGATAAAAGGGGCCAACCAAACCTGCTTCTATTTCCTCCCTTCTGCTGAATGATAATGCCAGGAAATACTTTAACTTAGTTGAAGAAATTTTCATCTTAAATTTGAAGTCAGTCAAGTTGAGAAGGGTTGATTTTATCAGGGGCATCATAGAGAGGTAAGGCTGGACCAAATAGTTCAGAGAAAGCCGCTCAGAAACAAAGAGCCTACCTTCAGGATCCTATTCAGAAATGAAATTGCAGATTTTCTCTTCGCCAAAATCAACTATTTTGAATGAATTCAAGAAATGGCATAGAATGAGAAAATAGAAAGCCAACTAACAAATCCCACTTTCAGGCGTAAAATATATTCGTTGGGGGGAAATTTGTTTACACTTAAAAGGTTTTCAAAAATGAAAAATAATGGTCCAGTTGACTGTTTGAAATATTCGATATTTTCGAACCCTTCCCTGTTTTCGAGGGAATAAATCTTCGAAAAAGAAAGCTCAAATGAACCTGAGGCATCCATGAAATAAAGTTCTAAATAACAGCATAGACCAGGTGCCTTCGATAGACTCAGAGTATTTAAAGATCTAAATTAGCTCAGATAGAATCCCTTGCAAAACTAGGGTTCTCCTATTGAAGACAACCTTCGAAGAACTGTCATTTTGACAGAATTAGTCACCAATTCTAGTCAAAAAATGCGACAAAAAAACCCCAAAGGCACCTAGAAATACCCCCCAAGTCCACCGGTGAGTGGTTGTTGTTGGTCGGTTGGTTGTTGGATCAGCAGCAGAATGGTTGGCTAGCTATTGGCTACTGTTGAAAGCTGAAAGACAGAAACTTTGAAGTGTTCGCGACTGGTGAGCCACTCATCCCGTCGCAGACTCTAAATTCTTTTATTTCCTCAGCAAAATCTAAAACTTCACTCTAGCCATGGCCAGTCTCCAAGAATGATCTAACAAAATATGCCTTGGGAACACTGAGACGTCATAAGACTAATAGAACCTTCTATAAACTAAGAAATATATAAATTTAAAATTCCACTTAGAGGCCAGGATAACATAAGGCTCTAAAAAATGACAAGAAGATGCAGTCCCTTGGCCAATATGATGGCAAGATTGTCCAAAATCAACAAGAAATCCCCAGTGGATCGCTGCAGAATTATAGACTCATGGCATAAACGCTATTTAAAATAGAAAAAAGTGATGAAGAATCCTGTTGATTCTTTTGGTGCTTTCTCGATGCCTTTGGACAGTATGTGTGTCAACACCAACTCACTATCTTGCACAGACATCAGTCAACTCCTCAAAGAAAACAAAAATCAAATATAGTTCTTGGTTTGATCCCCAGTGGAGTCCCCATCAGCAACTCCCTCTGACATCTGGCCTTCAACCTTTCAAACAAAGCCAAAAATCTAAAATTTCTAAAGGCTAAGACTGTTAAGGTGCAGACTTGACACTTTCATTCGAATCCTTTGTAACTCTTCTCCGTGTACAACCAAGTTACATTTATATATTGTATACGCCCCCAAAACATTGTGTACGACCATCCATAACTGTGCACCTCAAGGACTGTATTCAAACATCATGCACTATCATCTATGACCACTCCAAAGATCATATTAAAACATCGTATACAAATTTTGAAAAATCGCGCACAACCCTTCGTCAATACTTCATGTGCAACCTCAAAGATCGAACTTTAAAGCATCGAGAGTGATCTTCCAGAGCAATCTCACGCGCCGAGGATCGTCTCCGAGACAATCTTCCAACGCAATCAAAGATCATTTCTGAAACAACCTCATGCAATCGAAGCTTCTGAAGCAATAAGCATGCTTCCACCTCAAAAAATACTCAGCTGAAAAGAAATGCCCATTATAGCCTAAATAAAGCGATGCCTCAATGAGATTAAACAAAAATATATTGTCAAATTCAAAGCCAAAGGCTCTAAATTCTCCACAAAAATTTGTGACACCTGCCCCTTGATAACAGGCTATCATGCTTTTGATACGCTATTTCGCATGCTCAATGAGTTGGATTAGGAGATAACAAAAAAAGTCATATGTTGGTAAATCCCAACTAGATAAATTCCAGTAAAGAGAACTTATGTCAATTGGTTTTGCCTAAATGATAATCATCATAAATCCAAGCATCTTCGCTTTTAAATCCAGGTCATCAATGTAATGAAAGAATCTTCCACCATTGATCAAAAATTTCACTCCTCCAATGGGGAATGGGAAATTAATTAGAGAGACTTGCCTCTGTAGAAAATCGTAAGATCCCCAGAACTCTAAAATCCTAAAATAATCACCTCTAGGGCAAAATCTATTTGTCTTGGGAAGATAGAATTCTTCAAATGCAATATAAACTTGTTGATATTTCCACTCTCTTGAGACACAATAATACTAGCATGGCGAGAAACAACACCAAAGGCACTTCCAAGAGCACTCTATCCCCTTGCAGGGCGAGCAACCCAAGATAAACCCTCTTCAGGTCCATAGAGTGTTATTTTGTCTTTGTTAGCTTTGTGTTCCTGGTCATCAACAATTTCAATAGCATGACCAATGATGTACTCCTCAATCGATGCATCTACCCCAACTGCCAAACCTTCGACGAGAAGAGCCAATTCTCCTGCACAAAGTAAACAAATATACGCATATGGCTCAGCATTTCCTTCTGGTTCCCTAGACATTATGTCTAATTACTAACAGTAACACAATAGAATCACATTCAAGACAAAAACATCAAACAACACAACAATTGGCATGTTAATTTGCAAACGAAAGAAATATAATACAAGTAATTTTATGTTTAATGATATGACAGGAAAATATAAGAAATAATTTGCATATTTAGAGCTAAATAAGGAGCTGTTATTTAATAGAGTGTAATAAAAAAATAAAGAATTCTTTTAACCAGCCCTACGTAGTAAGATAAAGGTTTAGTTGTTGTTGACTTGATATTTCAATAATCACATATTATACTTTTCAAAAAGTAGGCGTCAATAATCATAATTTTCCAACAATTTGATCTATTGCTAGAAAGAAAAATGAAATAGCTAATGAAGTACGATGCAGGATAGTATGCGAATGTAGCTTTAATAAGAGATCAATTAATAGAAATAATAAATGAACATAAAATTTTACAAGGATAATTACTAACGATAATTATGTAATAATCAAGAAGATTCAATTTTGCAAAAAGATCAATTTAAAATATCTCAAAAACAAGTTCAATGATTATAGGGATGATTCACCACAAATCTAAGACGACATTAATTCAACAAACCCAAGCTAGGGTATGTAGTAATATAAGTATACTCACAAATAATAACCTAATAGTAATTTTATCACAAAATAGAATTTCAGATTCACACAATTAAGCAAATCAAACAGTCTCGATAACAAATTCCATTATCAGACTTCGAAGATACTCAAGATATTGGTTAAGCTTCCGGTTACCTCAATCGCAGATTTCGGAACCCGCATAGCCAGCCACAACAAACCAAGGTCCGCGCAGAACGTAGCAGCGACGGAGATGAACAAGAGGCTGATGTTGGCGAGAGGTGGTGATGAACGCAGAACAGGTCGTTGGCCGCCAGCTGCAGAATAGGTGACGGCTGGCTGGAGCGAATGGTGGCAAGGCGAGCGGGCCGGCACTGGCAGAAGGAGCGTAGGGCAGACGATGGGTGATCGGCAGCTAGCGAGCTTACCGACCGACGGCAGGGATGCGACCGTGAGAGGCGAGGTCGGCGCAGGTGGCAGGGCGGACGGTTGCGGCTGGCGTAGGCGGGCTGAAGTGGATCGGCTAGAAAAGGTCGCCAACTGATTGGCGAGCACGGTGACAGCGCAACTGGCAGGCCGGCGGGATGGAATCGCCGGTGGGCGGCGCAACCATTGAAGCGACCGCTGGGCGGTCGTCGATGCCGGCGGAAGGCGCGCATGAGGTGGGCCGCGATCGGGCGTTGTCGATAGCCCTGAGCCAAACAAAAGGGGAAAAAGAAGGACTTAGGCGGTACTTATGATAAGTTTGAACTTTGAAGTAGTGGAGAGGAGCTGAGGAACATCTTAATTTTTTTTTTTAAATATTTATAAATTTTCACTTAAGATTTTTTTTTTTTTTTTCGAAATATAACACAATATTTTAAATTTATTCAAAATTAAAAAGCAAACGATACTAGCCTATACCTTTATATAGGCATATTATAAGTGAAATTCAAATTGTAGAAATAAATATAAAAAATAAAAGAGAATTACAATATATTAAATCAAAAATAATAATAATAAATTAGATAAATATTAATTTGAAATTTGAAATTTCTACCCAAATAGATTAGGAGGGAGATTTCAAAGTTATATTAATTACCTCTAATCAAGCCATCTATCAAATCTGCCTAGGATCATCTATCCAGTCAAATTGATGTCATATGGTGGGATCTTGAATGACGAGTGTAAATCATACTTGAAATAAAATTGATAGTTCGATATCGTGTCCCTATCACTTGAAATATTGTTGGTTGATCCTTATGAGGAGAAAGACACAATACTCGATGTCTGTGACATCAAGAATTAAGAGAAGGGATGGAAGTTTGGTGATATCTTGGCCCTAGAAGACTCGAAACTCAAGGAAAGTGTCGTTGAGGTCTCGAGGTAGGTGACTTTGAGGCTTGTGATATGTTATATTGAGCCGTCGAAACCCTAGAGGGATGGAAAGAACTCCAAGCAACACTCTCCAGTTAGGATTCAATACAAGTGACATGACAAACACCATACAATATGACATAAGTATTCCTCCAGATCCACTAAATTAGGGAAGTCTCTTTAATTGCCCTCTTATCTTTGTCGGGTTTCAGATATATACAATGGAATAAGTGTGACCGCCAAACCAACCCCAAAACCATCAATGAGCTAGGCCACGAGTAGGATGTAAACACTGGGAGACCACAACATTACAAGGCCAATAATGAAGTAGAGAACAGATGAAAGGACTAACATTGGGCGCCTACCACACCAATCCGAAACTAGCCCATAGCATGTAGTAATAATTGTAGCCCCAATAAGCGACATGGCCATGATTAGTCCTTCAACAGTTGGCTCTGTCAGCAATTTGAATTCTCTTTTAATATAAATAACAGCTCCTGTAAGGAAACAAACATAAGATTGACAAATGAGGATCCAGTTAGTCAAATTAATATCAGGAGCATGATCTCTTCTATATGGTGGCATCATAATTTTCCTTAGATTAAAACGCCTATGAAACATCATGGAGATGTGATGATCTTTATGCAAAAAATGGATGAAAGATCATACCTGCAATTGTGGCATTGTCCCAAACCCGCAACAAATTTCCAATAGTAGCAGCAATAGCAATAAGAACGGCCCGACCAGAAAGGAAAAAGCCAACTATTTCAAACTAGCAAATCTACAATCTATTAGAATAAAGTCAACTGTAAAAAGATTAAGCGATATGTGAAATAATCTAAAAGAGAAATATAACTTTTAGGAAATATTATGTGATGGATGAAAGACCTAGAAGAGTGAAGAAATTAGAAGAGTCATGAAATATAAAAGGAAAAAGAAAAGTCATTTAAATTGTGATTTTAGAATAATCATGAATTAATTATGAAGACCTTTATATTTAGAATATTTTTTTAATGCCTATAAATACTTGAATAAGCTATTTGCATGAATGAGAAAGAAATTTTATGTTATTAGACTCCACTCTAATAATCCTCTTCCTTCCTTACTCAAACCTCTCTAAGTTATCGCTTTAATATCCTGTTTAATTTTCATCAAAATCTGATCATCCCTCTGGCAATGTTAAAGGATGACAAGTTATTGAATATCTAAGATCCATGAAACAAGTTGTGAATCTACTAGAAAATATATATTGTGCATTATCTCACAGAGATGCCTCATAAGATGGAGCTAATAAAAAAATCCTCCCACCTTTCAATAGACCAAAGAGAGTGGAGTATCACTTGAAGATTCAAAGATTGAAAGCATGGTGATTGCAAAAAACACCATTTATAAATCCGCAAAGGCTCCGCAATAGACCTACGAGGAATTCCCAGGTCAATGGGATGATCTGATCTAGGCCAAGGGAAAATAAGGAGAAAATATTGTGTGGAGAAATGAGTAGAAAATGCGACCAATGGAAGAAATGAATAGCAAGTTCCATAATGGAAGAAATAAGTAGAAAATGCCACCGATGGAAAAAAAAAATATGATGATATAGCACATATAAGTTATATAATTATGAGTATTAATTAAAAATAGTTAGATATATAACAAATTGATTGTAAATATTAATATTCTGTTTAAATATAATAAAAAATTATCAAATAGTCATACAATTGCTCATAGTTATACAATGAACTAGCCTCTAAATCTATGAGATCGATTTAAATTTACTGATACAAAAATAAATAGTTGTATGATATCCTCTATTCTACTCAAAATACATTGATGCATAACAAATTAGTCGTTAAAATCATCAATCCATTTGAAACATGCCGACAAACTATTAAATAGTTATGTAATTTCTAGTGTTAAGTTAAAATTTCTTTATAGATATAGAATCAGTCTCTAAATATATGTATTTAATTAAAATACATCGATATTACTTATAACAGTCGTGGAACATGAAGTATTAAGTTAAAATACCTCGCTATGTAATAAAAATATGTCTAATTGCTCATATTATTTTCAAATTAATTGAGAAATCATCAAATAACTATATAATTACCAGTAATTAATTAAAATAACATGATATCTAATAAATTGATCACTACATATGTACATTTTACGTACTTTCATCGATATAATAATAAAAAAGCACATAATTGTCATTGTTCAATGCAAAAACAATTATATGATGTCTTTACATGCAAATATTTTTTTGAAATACATCGATATATAATTAAATAGTTATATAATTATTAGTATTTAATTAAAATGCTGTGATATGTATCGAATCAGTTTCAAATGTGAGAATTCGGCTGAAACACATCGATATAACATATATAAAGTATGTAATTGTGAATATTAAGTTAAAATGCCTTGAAATATAAGAAATAAATATTTAAATGCTAGCGCCCTGATCAAATATAATGAAAAATTATTGAGTAATTGTATAAATTCTCGTATTATGTTAAAATAACAATATATATATATATATATAATAAATCGGTCTCTAAATATGTGCATTTAACTTAAATTCATCGATATAACCACGAATAACTGTATAATTGTAACTATTTAGTTCAAATATTTTGCTATATAGCAAATTAGATTAAAAATATATATATTCAATTGACATAACTTAATATATAATGAACCAGTTTCTAAATACATATAATCAACTTAAATTTATCAATATGAGAATAAATAGTTGTATGATATCCTCTATTCCATTCAAATACATTGATGTGCAATAAATTAGTCACTAAAATCATCAATTCACTTGAAACACAATAATTAACTATTATAGTTATATAATTTTTAGATTTAAGTTAAATTTTCTTCATCGACATCAAATCGAGCTGTAAATATATGTATTTAATTAAAATACATCGATATCAATATCAGTTGTGTAACATGAAATATTAAGTTAAAATATCTTGTCGTGTAACAAATCGATGTCTAATTGCACATATTATTCTCAAATTAATTGAAAAAATAACTGGTAAGTATATAATAACTGATATTCAATTAAAATAACATGATATCAACTGAATCAATTATCAGTGAGTGCATTCTACCTACTTTCATCGATATAACAATAAAAGGCATATAGTTATAGCCATTCAATACAAATACAATGATATAATGTCTTTACATGCACGCATTCAGTCGAAATCCATCGATAGGTTTTTTAATCGATATAACAATAAAAGGCATATAGTTGACTTTGATCTTATCAATATGAAGGTTTTTAACATAATACTTGATTACAAACCTGATGTTTGCTATATTTATGTATTTCAATCGAAAATTAATATTTGGCGATCTACTAGGACATTTGATTGTGTTTTAATGTAATACCTATAATTTCACATCTATTTGTAAGTATATCAATCAATTTAAAGAGAATAGGCTCTTTTAGGATCTGATTTATGACATATCAATGAATTTGCGTTGAATAATGATGTTTTTGCTGCTATTCATTGAATTACGTTAAATTCAAGTGCTGTACAAGTATTTAGAGTACGATTCATTGCGTAATAAATTATTTTAACTTAATACAAGCAATTATGTGAGTATTCAATTAGTTTTTATTGTATTTGAAGAGCATATATGTAATTTAACTTTAATCGTGTCTATATAAAAGTTTTTAACATAATACACTGATTACCTAATATTTATTATATTGATGTATTTAAGTCAAAAAATAATATGTGGCAATCTATTAGAGAAATTTGATTGTGTTTTATTTAATACTTATAATTATATATCTTTTTATTAGAATATCGATCAATTTTAAGAGAATAAGATCTTTTAGGGTCTGATTTATAATATATCATTGAATTTGAGTTGAATAGTGATTTTTTGGCTGCTATTCATTGAATTAAATTAAATTCAAGTGGAGTACAAATATTTAGAATACGATTCATTGCATAATAAGTTATTTTAATAGAATACAAGCAATTGTGTGAGTATTCAATTTATTTTTATTGTATTTGAAGAGAATATATGTAATTTGACTTTAATCTTATCAATATGAAGATTTTTTAATATAATACTCTGATTACAAATCTAATGTTTGCTATATTGATGTATTTCAATCGAAAATGAATATTTGGCTATTTATTAGAGATATTTGATTGTGTTTTATTGGAATAATTATAATAATTTATTTTAATTGATTGAAGTATATTGATTAATTTTAAGAGAATTGGCTCTTTTAGGGTCTGATTTATGACATATCAATAAATTTGAGTTGAATGGTGATGTTTTTGAATCTATTCATTGCATTACGTTGAATTCAAGTGGAGTACAAGCATTTAGAGAATGATTCATTGCATAATAAGTTATTTTAACTGAATACAAGCAATTGTGTGAGTATTCAATTTATTTTTATTGTATTTGAAGAGAATATATGTAATTTGACTTTAATCTTATCAATATGAAGATTTTTTAATATAATACTCTGATTACAAATCTAATGTTTGC
>KZ451984.1:811502-865612 GCA_002786265.1 Apostasia shenzhenica
AATTAGTTTTTATTGTATTTGAAGAGAATATATGCAATTTGACTTTAATCTTGTCTATATGATGGTTTTTTAACATAACACTTCGATTACACACCTAATATTTGCTATATTGATGTATTTCAATCGAAAATTGATATTTGACAATCTATTAGGGATATTTGATTGCGTTTTAATGTAATACCTATAATTACACATCTATTTGTCAGTATATCGATTAAATTTTAGAGAATAGGCTCTTTTAGGGTCTAATTTATGACATATCACTGAATTTGAGTTGAATAGTGACGTTTTAGCAGTTATTCATTGCATTATGTTGAGTTGAAGTGGAGTACAAGCATTTAGAGTATGATTTGTTACATAATAAGTTATTTCAACTGAATACAAATAATGAGTATTCAATTTTTATTATATTCAAATAGAATATTTACAATTTGACTTTGATCTTATCTATATGAAGGTTTTTTAACATAATATTCTGATTACAAATCTGATGTTTGCTATATTGATATATTTTAATCGAAAATTTATATTTGACGATCTTCTGAGAACATTTGATTGCGTTTTAATGTAATACCTATAATATCACATCTATTTGCGAGTATGAATCAATAACAAAATAGGCTCTTTTAGGATCAGAGTTATGACATATCAATGAATTTGAGTTGAATAGTGATGTGTTTTCTGCTATTCATTGAATTACATTGAATTCAAGTGGAGTACATCATTTAGGGGTACGATTCATTGCATAATAAATTCTTTTAACTGAATACACGTAATTATGTGAGTATTCAATTAGTTTTTATTGTATTTGAAGAGCATATATGCAATTTGACTTTAATCGAGTCTATATGAAGGTTTTTTAACATAATACACTGATTACACACGTAATATTTGCTATATTAACGTATTTCAGTCGAAAAATAATATGTGGCGATCTATTAGAGACATTTGATTGCGTTTTAATGTAAAACTATAATTAGACATCTTTTTGTTAGTATATCGATCAATTTAAGGAGAATAGGATCTTTTAGGGTCGGATTTATGTGATATCAATTAATTTGAGTTGAATAGTGACTTTTTGGCAGCTATTCATTAAATTACATTGAATTCAAGTGATGTACAAGCATTTAGAGTACGATTCATTGCATAATAAGTTATTTTAACTGAATACAAACAATTGTGTGAGTATTCAATTAGTTTTTATTGTGTTTGAAGAGAATATATGTAATTAGACTTAAATCTTATCTATATGAAGGTTTTTTAATATAATACTCTGATTATACACCTAATATTTGCTATATTGATGTATTTCAGGTAAACAATAATATGTGACAATCTATTAGAGATATTTGATTGCGTTTTAATATAATACCTACAATTATACATTTTTTATTAGTGTATCGATCAATTGTTGGAGAATAGACTCTTTTAGAGACTGATTTATGACATATCAATGAATTTGAGTTGAATAGTAATTTTTTCGCAGCTATTTATTGAATTACATTGAATTCAAGTGGAGTACACGCATTTAAAGTATGATTCATTGCATAATAAGTTGTTTTAACTGAATACATGCAATAGTATGAGTATTCAATTAGTTTTTATTGTATTGGAAGAGCATATATGCAATTTAACTTTAATCTTATATATATAAAGGTTTTTTAACATAATACTCTGATTACATACCTAATATTTGCTATATTGACGTATTTCAATCAAAAATTTATATTTGGTGATCTATTAGGGATATTTGATTGTGTTTTAATCTAATACCTATAATTACACATCTATTTGTCAGTATATCGATCAATTATTGGAGAATAGACTCTTTTAGAGACTGATTTATGACATATCAATGAATGTGAGTTGAATGGTGATCTTTTTGCAGCTATTCATTGCATTACGATGAATTCAAGTGGAGTACAAGTATTTAGTACACGATTCATTGCATAATAAGTTATGTCAATTGAATACAAGCAGTTGTGTGAGTATTCAATTAGTTTTTATTGTATTTGAAGGGAATATATGCTATTTGACTTTAATCTTGTCTATATAAATGTTTTTTAACATAATACTCTGATTACACACCTAATACTTGCTATATTGATGTATTTCAATTGAAAATTAATATTTGGAGATCTATTAGGATTATCTAATTGCGTTTTAATGTAATATCTATAATCACACATGTATTTATCAGTATATCAATTAAGTTTAAGAGAATAAACTCTTTTAGGTTTTAATTTATGACATATCAACGAATTTGAGTTAAATAGTAACGTTTTTGCAGTTATTCATTGCATTACATTGAATTCAAGTGGAGTACAAGCATTTAGAGTACGATTCATTACATAATAAGTTATTTCAATTGAATACAAGTAATTCTATGAGTATTCAATTAGTTTTTATTGTATTTGAAGAGAATATATCCAATTTGACTTTAATCTTGTCTATATGAAGGTTTTTTAACATAACACTTCAATCACAAACCTAATGTTTGGTATATTGATGTATTTCAATCGAAAATTGATATTTGACAATCTATTAGGGACATTTGATTGCGATTTAATGTAATACCTATAATTACACATCTATTTTTCAGTATATCGATTAAGTTTTAGAGAATAGGCTCTTTTAGGATCTTATTTATGACATATTACTTAATTTGAGTTGAATAGTGACGTTTTGGCAGTTATTCATTGCATTATGTTGAATTCAAGTGGAGTTCAAGCATTTAGAGTACGATTCATAGCATAATAAGTTATTTTAACTGAATACAAGTAATTGTGTGAGTATTTAATTAGTTTTTATTGTATTTGAAGAGAATATGTGTAATTTGACTTTAATCTTGTCTATATGAAAGTTTTTTAACATAATACTCTGATTACACACCTAATGTTTGCTATATTGATGTGTTTCAATCGAAAATTGATATTTGACGATCTATTATGGACATTTGATTGCATTTTAATGTAATACCTGTTGTCTTATATTACAAACTAGTCTCCAAATATGTGTATTTAGTTGAAATATATCAATATAACATATATAACCTATCTATTTGTGAGTATTAAGTTCAAATGTCTTGATATGTAATAAAAAAATATAAATGCTAATATTCTGTTTAAATATGTTAAAAAATCATCGAATAACTCATAATTGATAGTAATTAGTTAAAATTTTGTGATATGAATCAAATACGTCTCCTAATACATATATTTAATTTAAATTCATTAATATAAGAATGAATTGATGTTTAATTACAGCTTTTCAGTTCAAATATATTAATATGTAATAAGTTAATCACTAAGCTAGTCTATCCAGTTGAAAAGAGCAAGATACATTCAAATTGTTATTTAGTTACTATAATTGAGTTACAATTCTTTGATATACATTGAATTTTGTGCATCAATTAAAATACGATAATATGACACTTATAGGTTATGTAATTTATCTGTATATTGAAAAATTATAATGAACCAATCGTTGTGTCATTGCTCGTATACAGTTAGAATAACTTAATATATAATGAACAAGTACCTAAATACATGTGATTGACTTTAATTTACCGATACAAGGATAAATAGTTGAATGATGTCCTCTATTTTATTCAAATGCACTGATATGTAACAAATTAATTGCTAAGATCGTCAATCCATTAGAAACATACTGATAAACAATTAAGTAGTGACATAATTTCTAATATTAAGTTAAAATTCCTTCGTTGGTCTAGAATCAGCCTCTAAATGTATATATTTAATTAAAATACATCATATTGCTTATATCGATTGTATAAAATGAAGAATTATGCTAAAATACCACGCCATATAATAAATTGATGTCTAATTGCTCTATTATTTTCAAATTAATTGAACAATCAACAGATAATTTTATAATTTCTAATATTTAATTAAAATAATATGACATCGAATGAATCAATCACTACATGTGTACATTTTATTTACTTTCATCCATATAATAACAAAAAGGCATATAAGTGTAAATGTTCAATACAAATACAATTATATGATGTCTTACGTGCGTATATTCTATTGAAGTACATCAATATACTTATATAATTATTAGTGTTAAATTAAAATGACTTGATATATATTGAATCAATTTCTAAATATGAGAATCCCGCTGAAAGACGTCGTTATGACAGATATAAGTCGTGTAATTCTCAAAATTATATTAAAATACCTCAACATGTAATACATCAATGTTTAAATGCAAGCACTCAGTTCAAGGACATTAAACAATTATCGAGTAATCATACGATTTCTCGTATTATCTTAAAATAATATTATATATAAAGAATCGGTCACTTAATTGTATATTTAGCTTAAAATTAATGATATAACCATGAATAGATGTGAAAAAAAAATTATTTAGTTCAAATATTTCGATATGTAGCAAATTAGACTCTAAAAGTGTGTATTAAGTAGAAATAATTTGATATACTATCTAATAATGGGTAACCTCTTAGTATTTAGCGAAAATACTATGATTTGTCTCAAAATCGCATTCTAAAATTATGTATTTGGTAGAAATCCATCAATATAGGAAATATAATTACTGTAATTATAAGTATTATGTTCAAATAACCAGATATGAAATAATGTGATTTGTAAATGCTAGTAAAATTGATACAATAGTCGTATAATTGATAGTATTCAATTAAAGTCACTTGGTATGCAATGATTCAGTCTGTAAATGCATGTATTCAATTTTAGTTCATCGATATAGCAATGAATATTTATAAAATTGCTACTAATTCGTTCAAAATACATTGATATATAATAAATTAGCATCTAAAAGCGTCAATTTAGTTGAGGTATATCGGTATACCTTCAAATAGTTGCATTATTGCCGGTATTAATTGATAAATAGTATATGCCTCTTCATACGTGTATTTTGCTCAAATACATCGATATAATCATGAAATGTATAATTGCAACTACTTACCTCAAATATTTCTATATATAGCAAATTAGATTCTAAAAGATTGTATTCAATTGAAATACTTCGATATACTATCTAATAATTAGAAACTTATTGGTATTTTGCTAAAATGCTATGATTTGTATCTTATCACATTCCAAAATTACGAATTTGATAGAAATTCGTCAGTATAACAAATATAATTACTGTAATTATGATTATTAAGTTCAAATAACCAGATAAGTAATAACGTGATTTGTAAATGCTAGCTAATATAATACAATAGTCGAATAATTAATAGTATTCAATTAAAGTAACTTGATGTGCAAAGGTTGTAACGTTGCCACTACTTCGTTCAAAATACATTGATAAATGATAAATTAGCATCTAAAAGTATATACTCACTTGAAATACATCGAATAGTTGCATTATTGCTGGTATTAATCGGAAATATTATCTTATGTATCAAATTGGTCTCTAAATATGCATATTTAGTGAAAATACAACACTATAACGTGTATAACTTATGTATTTATGAGTATTAAGTTAACATATTTTGGTATGTCATAAAAAGAGATCTAAATGCTAATATTTTGTTCAAATATGTTGAAATACATCGAATAGCTCATAATTAATAGTATTAAGTTAACAAATCGTGATATGAACCAAATCGGTCTCCAAATGCATGTATTTTGTTTAAAATTTACAAATATAGCACTAAATTGTTATCTAATTGCAACTTTACAATTTAAATTCATTGATATGTAATAAATTAATCTCCAAGTGCATCCATTCGGTTGGAAAAGATCATATACGTTCAAATTGTTATTTCGTGACTATAATAGAGTTAAACATTCTTTGATATATCTCGAATTAGTTTCTAAATTTGTGTATTCAGTAAAAATATGATAATATGTAACATATAGGCTATTTAATTATCAGTATTAATTAAAAATGGCCAGATATGTAACAAGTCAATGTGTAAAGATTAGTATTTACTTCAAGTACATTGAAAAATTATCGAATAGTCGTGTAATTGCTAGTATTCAGTTAGAATAACTTAATATATAATATTCTAGTCTCTAAATACATGTGATCGACTTTAATTTACCGATACAGGGATAAATAGTTGAATGATGTCCCCTATTCTTTTCAAGTACATTGATATGTAATAATTAGTCGCTAAAATTGTCAATCCATCAGAAACACACCGATAAACTAATAAATGGATATATAATTTTTAGTATTAAGTTATAATTCCTTCATAGGTTTTGCATCAGCCTCTAAATATGCATATTTAATTAAAATATTTCGATTTTATTTATATTAGTTGTGTAACATGAAGTATTAAGTTAAAATGCCTCGCCATGTTATAAATCGATGTCTAATTTCCCATATTATTTTCAAATTTATTGAAAAATCATCTGATAATTAGATAATTACTAGTATTCAATTAAAATAATATGAAATCTAATGAATTGATCGCTACATGTGTTCATTTTACTTAATTTCATGGATATTATAATAAAAAGGCATATAATTGATATTGTTCAATACAAATTCAAATACATAATGTCTTTAAAGACATATTCTGTTAAAATAGATTTATATGCAGTCAAATAGTTATATAATTATTATTAAATTAAAATATCTTGATATGTATTGAACCAATTTTTAAATGTGAGAATTCAGCTAAAAGATGTCGATATGACATATATAAATCTTATAATTATGAATATTAAGTTAAAATGCCCATGCATATAATAAATCAGCATTTAAATAGTACTATATTCAAATGCATTGAAAAATTATAGAGTAATAGTATGATTTCTCATATTATGTTAAAATAACAATATATTTGACAAATCGGCCTCTTCATGTGTGTATTTAACCCAAATTCATCGATATAATCATGAGTTGATGTATAATTGCAACTACTTAGTTTAAATATTTCGATATGTGGCAAATTAAACTATAAAAGCATGTATTCAGATGAAATACTTTTATATATATACTATCTAATAATTAGAAACTTATTAGTATTTAGCTAAAATAATATGATTTGTATCAAATTACATTCTAAAATTATGAATTTTGTAGAATTCCGTCACTATAATAAATTTAATTTGAATAATTGTGAGTATTAAGTTCAAATAATTAGATACATGATAAATTGATGTGTAAATGCTACTAAAAATAATCCAATTATCGCATAATTCATAGTATTTAATTAAAATAACTTGATATAAAAAGATTCGGTCTCCAAATACATGCATTCAACTTTAATTCATCAATATAGCATAAAAGTTGTAAAATTGTCACTATTTTGCTCAAAATACATTCATATATAATAAATTAGCATCTAAAAGTGTCTACTAAATAGAAGTATATCGGTATATATAGTACCATCAAGTAATTGTATTATTGCCGTTATTAATTCAAAATACTATTTTATGTATCAAATCGGTCTCTAAATATGTCTATTTCATGGTAATATATTAATATAATGTCTATAACCACTGTATTTGTCAGTAAAAAAAAACTACTGTATTTGTCAGTGTTAAGTTCAAATATTTTTACACGTAATAAAAAGAGATCTAAATGCGAATAATCTATTCAAATGTGTTGAAATGCATCTTATAGCCCATAATTAATAATATTGAGTTAAATTGTCATGATATTAATCAAATCGGGCTCGAAATGCTTGCATTTAGTTAAAATTCACACATATAGCACTAAATTGTCATCTAATTCAAGCCTTTCACTTCAAATTCATTTATACAAAATAAATTATTCTCCAAGTGCATCCATTCAGTTGGAAAAGACTATATACGTTCAAATTGTTATTTTGTTACTATAATTTTATTAAAATTTCTTGACATATCTTGAATTAGTTCTAAATTTATGTATTCAGCTAAAATATGATAATATGCAACATATTGATTTTTTAATTATCAGTATTAATTAAAAATAGCTAGATATGTAACAAGTCTATGTGTAAACATTAGTATTCTGTTCAAGTATATTGAAAAATTATCAAACAATTGTGTAATTGCACATATTCAGTTAGAATAACATAATATATATAATAAATTATCAGCCTCTACATATATATGATCGACTTTAATTTATCAATATAGAGATAAATAGTTGAATGATGTCCTCTATTCTATTCAAATAAATAGATACGTAACAAATTAGTTGCCAAAATCATCAATCCGTCAGAAACACACCGATAAATTATTAAATAGTTATATAATTTCTAGTTTTAAGTTAACATTCCTTCATAGGTATGGAATCAACTACTAAATGTATGTATTTAGTTAAACTATATCGATATTAGTTATATCGGTTAAGTAACATAAAGTATTAAGTTAAAATGCCTTGCCAGTTATTAAATCGATGTCACATAATTAGAAAATTACCAGTATTTAATTAAAAAAATATGATATCTAATGAATCGATCACTACATGTGTACATTTTACTTAATATCATGGATGGAATAATAAAAAGGCATATAATTGAAACTGCTCAATACAAATATTAATACGTAAGTCTTTATATGCATATATTTTGTTGAAATACATCGATATGCAGTTATATAATCATAAAATAGTTGGTAAATAAAAATATCATGATATGCATCAAATCAGCTTCTAAATGTCAAAATTCGGCAGAAAGGCATTGATAGTATATAAATCATGTATTATATATGAGTATCAGTTAAAATGCCCAGGCATATAATAAATCAACATTTAAATGCCAGTACTCTATTCAAGTACTTTGAAAAATTATATAGTAACAGTATGATTTCTCGTATTATGTTAAAATAACAGTATATAAAACAAGTCGGCCTCTTCATAGGTGTATTCTGCTCAAATACATCGATATAATCATTAATAGATGTATAACTGCAACTATTTAGTTCAAATATTTCAATATGTAGCAAAGTAGACTCTAAAAGCATGTATTCAGAAGAAATACTTCAATATACCATCTAATAATTAGAAACCTATTGGTATTTAGCTAAAAAGCATGCATTCAGTAGAAATCCATCAGCATAACAAATATAATTACTGTAGTTATGAGTATTAAGTTCAAATAATCAGATATGTGATAATGTGATTTGTAAATGTTAGTTAAAATAAAACAATAGCTGCATAATTGATAGCATTCAATTAAAATAATTTGACGTGCAAAGGTTCGGTCTCCTAATGCATGTGTTCAACTTCAGTTCATCGATATTATAATAAATAGTGGTAACATTGCCACTATGTCGTTCAAAATACATTGATAAATGATAAATTAGTATCTAAAAGCATATACTTAGCCGAAGTATATATATCGGTACACCTTCAAATATATAGTTGCATAATTGCTGGTATTAGTTGGAAATATTACCTTATATATTAAATCGGTCTCTAAATATGGATATTCAGTGGAAATACAACACTATAACGTATATAACCTATGTATTTGTGAGTATTAAGTTAAAATATCTTGGTATGTAATAAAAAGAGAATTAAATACTAATATTCTATTCAAATATATTGAAATACATCGAACAGCTCATAATTGATAATATTCAGTTAAAAAATCGTGATATGAACCAAATCGGTCTCAAAATGCATGTATTTTTTTTAAATTTACAGATATAGCACTTAATTGTTATCTAGTTGCAACTTTATAGTTTAAATTCATTGATATATAATAAATTAATCACCAAGCGCATCCATCCAGACAAACCTTGCAAAGAGAGCTGCCAGAGAGTCCAAGGACGCACCCGCCCTGCCTCAACCCCACAAGCGCAACGTCGCCGTACGCAAGAGTGTTACCGTGTGACCGAACAATATGACCCAGAGACTAAGCAACGTTCTCTTCTGTTTCAGATTGAATATCCTGAAATTGAGGACAACAGCAAGCTGAGACATAGATTCTTCTCACACTGGGATCCAGACCTAAAGATGTTCACGTTGCAACTATATATACTTCAAAATCAAACCACCAGAATCTAACAAGCTAGCCTCTGGCACCACCTGCACCAACCTCCAATGGCGCTACAGCCCCCAGCATGCCTCTGCAACCATTGCCTCCAACTCAGGCCCCGCCACCGCCACCACACGGGGCTCCACCCCCAGCGACTCTCATGAACAACCCCATTCGGGCTCCACCGCCGCCTATGGGTGCTTCACAACCCCCTTTGCCGCCGCCTCCAACTGCAAATGGCCCTCCAAGACTGGTGCCTCCACCAGTCGCTGGCGGTTGCGCAACGGCGAACTTCACCCTGGGAGTCCGGCCGCCGGCCCCCAGTCATGCCAGGTTTTCCTTCCCAGCCGATGCAAGGGCCTCCACCACCGCCTGCCAATATGGGTCATTAGTTTAATCCAGGCAGCTTGTTCGTTATTAGAAGTGCGAAGTTTTTTTTGGGTAATTGATTTGGCAATGAATTTCTTTTATCAAAAAATAAAAATAAAAAAAATCATATACGTTCAAATTGTTATTTAGTTACTATAATTGAGTTAAAATTTCTTGATATATCTTGAATTAGTATCTAAATTTGCATTCAGTTAACATATAATAATATGATATATAGTTATTTAATTATCAGTATTAATTAAAAATGGCTAGATTGTAACAAGCGTTGTGCAAACATTAGTATTCTGTTCAAGTACATTGAACAATTATCAAATAGTTGTGTCATTGCTCATATACAGTTAGAATAACTTAATATATAATGAACTAGTACCTAAATACATGTGATCGACTTTAATTTACCGATACAAAGATAAATAGTTGAAGGATGTTCTCTATTCTATTCAAATGCACTGATATGTAACAAATTAATTGCTAAGATGGTCAATCCATTAGAAACACACCAATTAACTATTAATCGAGATTTAGTTACATAATTTCTACTTTTAAGTTAAAATTCCTTCATAGGTATGGAAGCAGCCTCCAAATGTATATATTTAGTTAAAATATATCGAGATTACTTATAGTGGTTTTATAACATATTGTAACATAAAGTATTAAGTTAAAATGTCTCGTCATGTAATAAATCGTTGTCTAATTTCCCATATTATTTTCAAATATATTGAAAAATTATCTGATAATTAATTAGATAATTACCAGTATTCAATTAAAATAATATGATATCTAATGAATTGATTGCTACATGTGTACATTTTACTTAATTTCAAGGATATTATAATAAAAAGCCATATAATTGATACAATTCAATACAAATACAAATACGTGTCTTTACATGCATATATTCTGTTAAAATATATTGATATATAGTCAAAAAGTCATATAATTATTGGTAAATCAAAATATCGTGATATGTATTGAATCAATTTTTAAATGTGGGAATTCGGCTGAAAGACGTCAATATAACATATATAAATCTTATAATTATGAATATTAAATTAAAATGCCAAGGCATATAATAAATCAACATTTAAATGCTAGTACTCTATTCAAATACATTGAAAAATTATAGCTAGAGTAATAGTATGATTTCTTGTATTATGTTAAATAACAGTATATATAACAAATCGGCCTCTTCATGCGTGTATTTAGCCCAAATTCAATGATATAATCATGAATTGTTGTATAATTGCAATTACTTAGTTTAAATGTTTCAATATACAATAAATTAGACTATAAAAGCGTGTATTCAGTTGAAATACTTTGATATACTATCTAATAATTAGAAACTTATTAGTATTTATCTAAAATACTATGATTTGTATGAAATTGCATTCTAAAATTATTGAGTTCGAAGAAATCTTTCACTATAATAAATTTAACTTGAATAATTGTTAGTATATATTAAGTTAAAATAACCAGATACATGATAAATTGATGTGTAAATGCTACTAAAAATAATCCAATTATCTCATAATTCATAGTATTCAATTAAAATAACTTGATATAAAAAGGTTCGGTCTCAAATGCGTATATTCAACTTTAATTCATGATCTTGATATAAAAAGGTTCGAAGATCATCTTTATAGCATAAATAGTGGTAAAATTGACACTATTTCGCTCAAAATACAATCATATATAATAAATTAGCATCTAAAAATGTCTGATTAGTAGAAGTATATCGGTATACCTTCAAATAATTGTATTATTACCAGTATTAATTTAAAAGTTTATCTTATGTATCAAATTCGTCTTTAAATATGTGTATTTTATGGAAATATATCAATATAACGTCTATAACCTCTGTATTTGTTAGTATTAAGTTCAAATGTTTTTACAAGTAATAAAAATAGAAGTTAATGTTCGGTTCAAATATATTGAAAAATCATCGAATAACTCATAATTGATAATATTCAGTTAAAATATCGTGATATGAACCAAATCGGTCTTCAGATGCATTTAGTTTATACATAATACATTAATCTAAATTGTTATCTAATTCAAGCTTTTCACTTCAAATTCATTTATACCTAATACATCAATCTCCAAGCGCATTCATTCAGTTGGAAAAGATCATATATGTTCAAATTGTTATTTTTCGTTACTATAATTTTGTTAAACTTCTTGACATATCTTGAATTAGTTTCTAAATTTGTGTATTCAGTTAAAATATAATAATATACAACATATAAGTTATTTAATTATCAGTATTAATTAAAAAAGGCTAGATATGAAACAAGTTGATGTGTAAACATTAGTATTTTATTCAAGTACATTGAACAATTATCAAATAGTTATATGATTGCTCGTATTCAGTTAGAATAACTTAATATATGATGAACCAGTCTCTAAATATATGTGATCAACTTTAATTTACCGATACAGGGATAAATAGTTGAATGATGTCCTCTATTCTATTCAAATAAATTGATATATAACAAATTAGTCACTAAAATCGTCAATCCGTTAGAAACACGCTGATAAACTATTAAATAGTCATATAATTTCTAGTTTTAATTTAAAATTCCTTACAAGTAATCAGCCACTAAATGTATGTATTTAGTTAAGATATATCGATATTACTTATATCGGTTATGTAACATAAAGTATTATGTTAAAATGCCTCTCCGTGTAATAAATTGATCTCTAATTGCCATATTATTTTCAAATTAATTGAAAAATCATCACATAATTAGAAATTTACCAGTATTCAATTAAAATAACATGATGTCTAATGAATCAATCACTATATGTGTATACTTAATTTCATGAATATAATAATAAAAAAGCATATAATTGAAACTGTTCAATACAAATACAAATATGTAGTCTTTACATGCATATATTCTGTTGAAATATATCAATATGCAGTTAAATAATCATATAATTATTGGTAAATAAAAATATTGTGGTATGCATCGAATCAGCTTTTAAATGTGAGAATTCGGCTGAAAGACATTGAAATAACATATATGAATCATGTAATTATGAGTATTAGTTAAAATGCCAGGCAATATAATAAATCAACATTTAAATGCCAGTATTCTATTCAAATTCATTGAAAAATCATATAGTAATATTATGATTTCTTGTATTATGTTAAAATAATAGTATATAAAACTAGTAGGCCTCTTCATACGTGTATTTTGCGCAAATACATCGATATAATTATGAATAGATGTATAATTGCAATTATTTAGTTCAAATATTTTAATATGTAGCAAATTAGACTCTAAAAGCATGCATTCAGTAGAAATACTTAGATATACTACCTAATAATTAGAAACCTATTGGTATTTAGCTAAAATACTATGATTGGTCTCAAATTGCATTCTAAAATTATGTATTTGGTAGAAATCCATCAGTAAAAGCAAATATAATTACTGTAACTATGAGTATTAAGTTCAAATAACTATATATGTAATGAAGTGATTTGTAAATGCTAGTAAAAATAATAAATAGTCGCATAATTGACAACATTCAATTAAAGTAACTTGATATGCAAAGATTCGATCTCCAAATTATTCAACTTCAGTTCATTGATGTTATAATAAATAATTGTAATGTTGCCACTACTTCGTTCAAAATACATTGATAAATGATAAATTAGCATCTAAAAGCATATAATTAGTGGAAGTATATCAGTATACCTTCAAATAGTTGCATTATTGCCTGTATTAATTGAAAATATTATCATATGTATTAAATCGGTCTCCAAATATACGTATCTAGTGGAAAAACAACACTATAGGGTGTGTTTGTTTGTAAGGTTAAATTTAAGAAGGTTAAAATTAAATTTAGATGGAGATATTTTTTTATTGAAAGTTGTGAATGATGTGAAATAAAGTTAGTTATTATGTTGGAATATGTGAGGAATGTGATATAAGTTAGTTATTATTTTAGTAATATGTGTAGGATGTGAAATAAATTTATTTTTTAATATTAAATTTTATGTGTGATGTGATATGCCTGATTAAAATTAAACCAGGTTAATTTTAAACTCCTAGACAAACGGGGCCTATAACGTATATAATTAACTTATGTTCTTGATGTACTAAAAAGAGATCTAAATGCTAATATTTTGTTCAAATATGTTGAAATATATCGAATAGCTCATAATTGATAGTATTCAGTATAAAATCGTGATATGAACCAAATCGGTCTCCAAATGCGTGTATTTAGTTTACATTCATACATATAGCCCTAAATTGTTATCTAGTTGCTGCTTTTCTGTTTTACATGTAATAAATTAATCTTCAAGCGCATTCATCCGGTAGGAAAAGATCATATACGTTCAAATTGTTATTTTGTTACTATAATTGAGTTAAAATTCCTTGATATATCTCGCATTAGTTTTTAAATTTGTATATTCAGTTAAAATATAATAATATGCAACATATAGGTTATTTAACTATTAGTATTAATTAAAAGAGAGAATTACATACATACCCCTTAAATCATCTTGAATTACATATTAAACTCCTTATTTTTAAATTTTACAACTTAATCCCCCAAATCATCCAAAAATAACATATTTAGATCTTTCTCAAGATTTTCAAAGTATGTTTTTTGCTGATTTATAATTATTTGGATGTTTATTACCAATAATATGTATATACAAATATTATAAATATATTTGCAAATATATGTATTCTACTAGTTTTTATTTTTGGATAATTTAGGGGGTTAAGTTGTAAAATTTAAAAATGAGGGATTTAATATGTAATTCAAGATAATTTAAGGGATATGTATGTAAATGCCCCTAATTAAAAATGGCTAGATATGTAACAAGTCGATGTGTAAACATTAGTATTCTGTTCAAGTACATTGAACAATTATCGAATAGTTGTGTAATTGCTCGTATTAGTTAGAATAACTTAATATATAATGAATCAGTCTCTAAATACATGTGATCGACTTTAATTTACCGATACATGGATAAATAGTTGAATGATATCCTCTATTTTATTTAAATAGATTGATATGTAATAATTTAGTTGTTAAAATCGTCAATCCGTTAAAAACACACTGATAAACTATTTAATAGTTACAAAGTTTCTAGTTTTAAGTTAAACTTCCTTCATAGGCATGGAATCTGCCACTAAATGTATGCATGTAGTTAAAATACATCGATATTACTTATATTGGTTATGTAACATAAAGTATTAAGTTAAAATACCTCGCCGTGTAATAAATCGATGTCTAATTGCCCGTATTATCTTATATATCAAATCGGTCTCTAAATATATCATTTAGTGGAAATACATTAATATAATGTATATAACTTTTGGATTTGTGAGTACGTATTAAGTTAAAATGTCTTAATATATAATACAAAAAAAAATCTAAATATTAATATTCCATTCAAATATGTTGAAAAATCATCGAATAACTCATAATTAATAATAATCCATTAAAATATCGTGATATGAATCAAATCGGTCTCCTAATACATATATTTAATTTAAATTTATTGATATAGCAATGAATTGCTATTTAATTAGAGCTTTTCAATTCAAATATATTGATATGTATTAAATTAATCTCTAAATGCATCTATTTAGTTGGAAAAGAACAATATAAATTCAAATAGTTATATAGTGACTATAATTGAGTTAAAATTTCTTGATATACATTACATTATATTCTAAATTTATGTATTTAATTAAAATATAATAATATAGTACATATAGGTTATATAATTATCAGTATTAAATAAAAATGGCTAGATATGTAATAAATCGGTATATAAACATTTGTATTTTATTTAAGTATAATAAAAAATTATCCAATAGTTATGTAATTGCTTGTATTTAGTTAGAATAATTTAATATATAATGAATAAGCCTCTAAATACATGTGATCGACTTAAATTTACTAATATAAGAATAAATAATTGTATGACATCTTCTATTCAGTTTAAATATATTGATATGTAACAAATTAGTTGCTAAAATCGTCAATTCATTAGAAACACACCGACAAACTATTAAATAGTTATATAATTTCTAGTATTAAGTTATAATTCTTTCATAGGATTTGAATCAGCCTTTAAATATATGTATTTAATTAAAATATATCAATTTTACTTATATCAGTTGTGTAACATGAAGTATTAAATTAAAATACTTTATCATGTAATAAATCGATATCTAATTGCTCTTATTATTTTCAAATCAATTGAAAAAGTATTAAATAATTATATAATTACTATAATACAATTAAAATAACTTGATGCTTAATGAATTGATCACTACATATGCTCATTTTACTTACTTTCATTGATATTATTTTTAATAAAATTATTCATTTTATTTTATATTTTTAATTAATAAAATATTTTGATCACTAGCCAAATGGACCCCTTAAGCCCTATGATGCA
Source organism: Apostasia shenzhenica (assembly GCA_002786265.1). Taxonomy (NCBI): domain Eukaryota; kingdom Viridiplantae; phylum Streptophyta; class Magnoliopsida; order Asparagales; family Orchidaceae; genus Apostasia; species Apostasia shenzhenica. The sequence continues at coordinate 828,260 of KZ451984.1, forward strand.
TTTGAACCTACAAAATTATAAGCCCTTTTGATCCCATCAAATACTGCAAATAAGTGTGTGCTTTGTAAAATATATTCTTTTTTTTTCACGAAAAAAAAAATTTAATCATAAAAATAAGGAATAATTACCTACATGCCACACCATTTAATTTTATTTATGCCTTACCCATCCATTCTTAGTTAATTACGCTATGCACACTCAAAATATTATAAAATCTTACATACACACATTTTAACTTATTTCTATTATAATGAGTAATCATAATTTTTCAATAACCTAATTATAATTAGATTACAAAAAATCTGAGCCGTTCATTTTGAATGAAAATCCTAAATCTTTAATGTTTAGGTAGCGGCAAAGGAATGAGACATCCGCGAACGTGAATTGATTTTAGGACAAATCAGCGCTTTAGTGTGGTATAGAGAAAGTGAAAAATATGTATCATTAAGAGTAAAAAATATAATTTTAATGGTTTACTAATAGAAATTTTTTTTTTCAAATAGATTTTGATTAAGGGGGCGTTTGGTTCAATGTTATCTCAATGTTATGTTATGTTATCTTTAGAAATTAATTGTTTGGTTTAATGACATCTTTAAATAACATTACAATTAATTACAAAAATGCCATTACATGATGACATCTAGATGTCACTCCAAATTGGGCGACATCTCAAGATAACACCATCAATTTATCATTATAATGCCAATAACTTCCAATTAAACAAAAATAATTTGTATAGCATTGATATTTTCTAATATCATAATATTGAACCAAACAAATGTCTATTGATGAATAACAATAACATTTAGATAACATGACATTTAAATAACATTGATATGGAGATAACACTGAACCAAACGTCCCCTAAGTTTTAACTCAAGTGTGTGTATGTAAGATTTTATAATGTTTTGAGTGTGCATAGCATAATTAATTAAGAATGAATAGGTAAGGCATAAATAAAATTAAATGGTGTGGCATGTAGGTAATTATCCCTAAAAACAAACAGTATGAATGATGATTAGATAAAAAGCGAACAAATCTGTGATAGGGCATTCTGCGTAGAGGCATCTTTATTATATTTAGTCCAACTTTTGATCAAGTTATTTTTAAGGTATATTTAGTAAATGGTAAAATAATTCATGAGAAACAATATTATGGCCAAAAAAAGTTATTTTACTTAAAAAATAATTCTATAGTTCAGTACATAAATTTTAAAATTATAAAAGTAAATTTTTTTTATATTAAAATTTATGTAATGTGATAAATATTTATTATTATTACTATTTTTAATTATATACTATTTTAATCATAAGGATAATCAAAGTGATCTTAAATCCAAACATGCCCAAAGGTTGTACTCCTATATGTAATAAGTCTACATGGACTTTTTTTTCTAAGTCAATAAGATGAGATGATGTGGACGTTAAAATTTAAAAAAAAAATTAAAAAAAAAAAATTTAAAATTTCTCGAAACAAAAAAAAAACTAGGTAACGGTTTGAAATTTTTACTAGAGCTCAACACCGACGAGCAAAGTGGCATTGACCGCTCACATTGGGACGGTGTACGTTAACATTGGGATCGCGCAAATTCATTCTACATTTATTTATTAAAAAAAAATTCAAATAGGAAAAATTGTACAATTTCACAGAATCGTACTAATTCAGTTTGATTTTTTTTTTTGTTTTTTTTGGCAGAAATGAAGTTGGAACACAATTAAGTAAACACTGTTGACGTAGGATGTAGGGGATCCCAAGAAACACAAAAAAAAGAGAGAACCCCGAGAGACGGCGGCGCGCAGATGGCTAAGCCTGATGATTAAGGCTTAGATGAGAGAGAGAGCATACAGAGCAACACATAGAGGTTTAAGGTAGTTCAGGGAGGAAATCCCCTACGTCCACCGGAACGAGCTCGAAACGTTTTATTATATCTCAAAGAGGATGTCGCTTAGGTCAAATACAGACACGACTAGAGCTGAGAAAGAAAAGAAGCTTCCCTGAACAAAGAGAGGAAATGAAGAAGAAGATGAAGAAGAAGTAGTAGATCTCTGTGCGACTCGTCTTCCTTCCTTTTTCTCCTCCTTTTTTTTTCGAAGCTCCGTTCAAGGATATTTATAGGGCGCAGTGCTGATTTTTCGGAGTAGGATGCACATTTGGAGTTGAGCCCATGCTGGCGGTCCCACCTCTGTCGGTCTTGGAGAAGGCCGGTAGTAGTGGGTGAAGCAAGTGGCTTCTTGGTCTTCGCGTCTTATGGGAACTTGCAATGGTTGGAGCATGCGGGCCCTTGGTTTGCACGACTGGAAGAAGCATGTTGCATTGGAAATGGTGCGGCCAGAGCACGCTGACAGCGATAAGTATAGCTGAGAAATATCGTGCTCGATATAGCTGGGAGAGCTGAAAACATCGATCATACAGGATGTTTGAAGGCTCCAAACATCACTCACGATATTTGAAGGCTCCAAACATCACTCACGATATTTGGGAGGCTTCAAACATCACTCACGATGTTTGGAGGCAAACACAGCTTTAAAGGTTAATGCATGATGCTTCAAGATGAAGGAGAGCCACGTGTATGGCTATGATGCAGCGCTGAAGCCACATGTCAACAAACACTATTTGTTAAAAATTAGCATAAAAATTATTTTGCAATCATTAATTAAGATAAATTGAGTTAAATTCCAAAATAAAGCCTTCTTCATACACACTACGACATATGAGTTGCATCAAATTGCGTTTGAAAATGATGCTTTTAATTTGGCAACGAGTCAGCATATTAAATTGAAATCAATAAAAATAATATTTCAAAAGATAATTTCATATCAATCCTTTAAATAAATTCAAACATCATAGTTGAGAATTCAAGCAGATTCATAATTTTATAATTATTTCAAACGAATCTCTCTAATTTAGAAGCAAACAGAATTTTAATTGTACTTAAATAAACTAAAATACTAATCTAACTAAGCTAAATTATCAATTAGCTATAGAATTTAAGATTTTGGTTGCCGTGTTTAGGCTTTTTAAGGTTTATATTGTTTTACGATTTCCAATTTAATACGAAATTTAGAATTTAGATTTAAAAATAAAATCTTGGGATAATTACCCACATGCCACATAAATCTTCATGTATTATATCACACACACTTTTTTTCATAATTCATAGTGTAAATTTTATGAAAAAAATGTGTGTGGTGTAATATTAAAAAGTTTGTGTGGCATGCAGGTAAATGCCCCTAAAATCTTTTGACTTAACAAGCAAATTTGAAATAATTAAAAAATTAAAATATTTACTTAACATATTTAAGAACGTTTTTTGTTTTTTGTTTTTTGTTTTTTTTTTTTAACATATTTAAGAACGGTTAATATGAAATTATTCTACATACATACATATGCTTGGGTTGGGCTGACGAAGAGTCAGGTTCAAAAAAATTTAACGAGTTTACCTCAACTCAAACTCAAAATTTCTGCATAGTTAAGGCTCAAATTAGGTATAACTATTTTTTCAATTTTTTTATAAAAATATATATATATATATATTGAGATATATATGTATAATGAGAAATAAAATTAATTGACGTATTGAAAATTTATATAAATTATTTTATTTTTTTAATAAAATAATCATGACCAACTTAAATACCAACTAAATAGAAGCAAAAATTTAGAGATCAAATTGAGCTTAATTTGATAGAAATCTAATCAATTTTTAAGTTAAGTTAAACTTAATTTTTAATTTTATTTTTATATATTATATTTTTTAGTTAAATTTACATGTATTATATATTTATTTAAATATAATTGTTTTAATAGCATATTTTAAACATGACTAAAATCTTAAAATTATTTTTAAAAAAAATTAAAAATTACTTTATATCTCATCGTACACAAATTCTAATATTAAACAATCATTTTATTTCACATCTAACATAATTTTTAATATAACTAACTTACTTTATTTCATATCATACACATCTTTCTAAAAATTTTCACAATTTTTTTTTAAATTATTTTTTTTTCCTCTGACCAAACAGAGCCTAAAGAAGTTAACCGTGTGGACATATATATGTTGCTATAATGAAAATTTAGCCCACCCAAAGTCTCTTTAGAGACTAATGATTGATTTGGGGCACACCTGACAATTATCATCGTGCTACACTTCTACGATGTTCCTGCATTGATCCCAAACGTAAGAGTAAGCAAAAAAACTTAAAAATTGATTCAAAATTTGCTCGTAATTTACCCAATTTAAACTAAACTCAATCTTTCTATGACTCGAAGTTAACTCACTCAAAAAATTTAATTCTAACTCATAATCAACTAGATATCTGTACAGTTATATATATATATATATATATATATATGAATATGTTATATAAAACATATATTAAAGAGATTAAAATATATATTAAAGCAACTATAATAACAACTTATCCCACTAAATGGGGTCAATTACATGAATCCTTTATTTTCATTACGTTCTATCAAATAATAAGTTCTCATTTATTTTCAAATATATAAAATCATTTTTATAATTTCTTGTCGTATCTTATTTGATTTTCCTTTTCCTCTTTTATTGAATTTTATTTTTAAAATAAAAAAATAACAAAAATAAAAAATTCATGTAACCGACTCTTTTAGTGAGATAAAGGCTTAGCGGTTATCAGTGTATAGTCGCTTTAATATATACTTTAAATCTCTTCAATAAATATTTTATATAACATATTCACATGTATGTATGTATGTATATATATATATATATAATATTTTAAAATACATTTAAAATACCTAAATGTATACAATGTATAGATATACAATTGATTACAAATTAATTCGATTCTCATGCTTGGGATCAATGCTGCAACATCACAGGAATCATGTTTTATCACGTGGTTCCCCTCAATCATTCACTCTTTAAAAAAAATTTTGGCAGGGCTAAATTTTCATGATAGCAACATGTATATAAATATATACATATATGTACACACAATTAACTTCTTTAAAGATAATTAAAATGTGAATGCCTGCAGTATAACCTGAAAAAATGTCATTATGGTAGGGATGATATATATACATAATACAAAGTTTGATCTACATTACATGGGATCAATGTATATTCATAGTGGGGATATCTGTAGGGAGAAAGTATTCATCTTCATCTTACAGGGTTTCGGCGAAAATGTCCTGGTAGAGCATCTTGGCTGTCCAAGTTACCTTCGCGAGGCTATTGAGAGGATCATGGATCTCGTCAGCAAATGTTATGATAGGGATCCTAAATTCTGCCATTCAGATAGAAGAACGTGGAATTTAGTTTGACAGAAGAGAATCACGATCAAGTACATGAGAACGGGTTATTCTAGCATTCGTGAGTTCACGAGTCTGGTCGAGCATCCCGCACGACATTAACTGGCTTTGTTACAAAACAAAGAACAAGCTCAATTAATAAGGGAAGAAAAGTCGCATGGGAGTCGAGCCAAAGCCAGTGACAACAACACGAACTGCAAACCCGTTTTATGAAAGTTGATGAAAATGCATAGAAGATAGACCATTTGCTTGATGCTTACCAGAAATCCTACTGAAGTTGAGCAGACTCAGAGAAGCAAGTACCCTATTCTTGGTATCCAGATCATTCATCAAGCTTTCTTTCAGCCTAGGCAAGATGATGACGAAGAAAGAAGAGGCTGGAAATGCAGCAGGCGAGAGAGAAGATAGTGCACGACTAAGCCATGCAGTTGTTGCTAGACAGACCCGAACTAGATCTGGGCTTCTCGAGTCTAAGCACTTGGAAAGAGTCTCCACGAACAACTTCTTCCCGTAACCAAGTAGGCTCAAAGCCATTTCCTTCAACCAGGTTTCTCTTTCGTTCGATTCTTCCTAAAAATGAAAGATTTCATGGTTTCTGTGCATAACATATGAAACTCATTCCAAAAGTATGCAAAAAAGAGCTCAATGGCCATATGAATTAAGAACTAATTGAGATTGTCTTCATTCACAAGATTCCAACATGTCATCGGAATATCCAGGATGTCTAACAAAAGATGATCAAATGGATTTCAAATTGAAACTTGTAATTTAAAAATCTTGATAGTGAAGATAGATGTAAGGTGATCAAATGAATATATAATTGAATCATTTTAGTGAAGGTAGCTGTCGAAAACAGACTAAGATTGATAACTCATTGATAAAATTTAATGACTATTGACACAAAAATCTGTCAACTTTGATGGACATCTCCCACCTGGGAGATTCTGAGAGTGTGGTCCTTCGACTAGACTGTCAAGGATGGGGATCAAGAAAGCAAATGCCACAAACATAAAATACAAATATAAAAGAAAATGAAAAAGAAATGAATAGCACAAGTTTGACGTCAAAAACCCTCCAACCAAGCAAAACCACGATGCTCATAAGCAGCTCAAGGGTTCCACTAGCCCATTTTTCATTACAAGTGTTACACAGGATGGTCAAAAGAGAAGACAATGAGAGTTATAGATCTTTCTTGAGCTGGGTATTCGTGGTTTTATATCTTTGAGAGTTAGCTAATATGACTTAAAGGAGTGGGACGTCCATCACTCAAATCTTGCATGGTTGTTGAGTTAGCCTGTTAGCGGTAAGGATAGCAGTTGCCTAAGGATCTCCAACAGTCACTAGTGCAACGAAGGCCATTTAGAAGAACGTGCCAAACCGACGTGCCCTCCACTGATTGATGTTGCTAATCTTCCTTGTGGTGTGTTCTTAGGGTAAGTGTCTCGTGCTGACATGCGTTCCTTGTCAAGGTAAAGCTGCAAAACGATCTTGTGCACTGAATCGCATCTTCCACTGTAAAAGGATGGCCAACATTGGATTTCCGTTGTAAAGTGCAGATTATCTTATTAGGATAGGAGATAAATCTAATACTTTTCCTTCATGTGGACGAAGGGGTTGCGAGTGTTGAGGCATAGGAGTTGCAATTTCCAAAAGGGTCTTGTGTGTAGGCCACCGAGTTACGCTTTGAGCTATCTAGTGGCTAGAGCATGAGATGGACCTTCTGACTAGGACCCATATCTATCTTAAGATACCAGCGGCCTCGTCGGACCTCCATGAGACTAGTTTAGTGTTTGTCCTCTAATGGGGCCCGTGTTTTTTGTTATTTGTGCTATCTCGTGTTTGCTTCGCAATGTGACAGTTTGAGGTCACGTAACTTATTTGATTGTTGATTGATAACATCTGTGTTGATTTCTGACATAGCTCCAGAATGTAAAGTTTAGATTGCTTAACAAATTTTTGTAATAACAACGACACGATATCAATAAAATAAATTATTAATATTTCTAATGATTTCAAGCTCCCAAAACATGTATCGTTCGGATTATTCGAACAAATATGAAAACTGGAAGCATTTTTTGAGTTACTAGCATGCAACCAAGTGTAAAAGAAATCTTAGGCCAAAATAGTAGAAAATTTAGTCCACGTACCTTTGATAATATTAGGTCCTCTTTGGTATAACTGGAAAAATCATCATATCCCGCTTGCTTCAACAACCACGTCTCTGTTAAAATCTCTCCAGAGGAAGAGAAATGCCCACCAAGTGTAAGTAGAGCTCTTCGACAATTTGCTATAATCTTGCCATTGGATAAGCAGCAGTCAAGAGCCACTATAATGCAATCAATGGCCTCCTTCTTGTAACCACTAACCTTCTGGGTTTCTACCTATAAAATTTTATTCGACAAAGTAAACATACAACACAAATTTAACATAATTATGATCCAAAATATAATCCATCATTCAAATAGTAGTCTATCTATACTAGCACTAGCATCATGCTAGACTCGAGCATGTTTGCCTCGAGTGTATACCACCAATAATGGGAGGACAAATTCATGTAGCCAACAGAAAAACTATTTAACATGGATGATGTAATTGGATTTAATAGTACATGAAAAATTGCACTTTATTGACCTCTTTGGCCCTGTTTGGCAATGGGCTAAAAACCATGGCTAGAATTAGCCACAGCCAAAATCTTAAATTTATTTTAAAAAAACTTAAAAAATTATTTTATATTTCATCTCACACAAATTTCAACATTAAATAATCACTTTATTTCACACCCAACACAATTCTCAATAAATCAATCAACTTTACTTCACATCCTACACAACTTTTTAATATAACCAACTTACTTTATTTCACATCATACACATTTTTCAAAAATGACTAAAAATTCCAATCAAATTTTCTTTTTTTTCTTATTATCAAACAGAGCCTTTAGTTGGCTTTCCAAATTCACTATTTTATTCATAGGAAAAGTTGAAGACAGAGTGACAAAAATTAAATGGTATTTCTTGACATCACTAAAACAAAAGAAACAAGGAAAGAATACCATTTGAGCAAACTGTAAAAGAAGAACCGCAATGAGTACTCTTTCCTCAGGAACAGAGCATTGAAGACATGCAAGAAGCTCATGCATTGTTTCACAAATAGCGTCTTCCTTCAATCCACTCAGGAAGAACATAATCTCCATCCTGCTATTACAACCAATAAGAAGGGAACATAAGACTACAACTAGAAAAAGAAACGATGATTATTGTTGGGGGAGGTGAATAGATGCTTTGCTGCAAATTAAAATACTATGCATAAGAAACTAGAGGTTCAATTAGCAATATAATATGTGAACGTGAAAGCTAAAGAATCACTATAGATTGGCACACACAGTGCCCATATCAAACTTGATGTCCCTCTAAGAGACCCCCAAAAGTTTTCACTATCACAAAAGAACTCCTGTTCACTAATTTACTGAAAAAACTCTTTAAAACAAGTTACTAAAGAGCGTTTGATTCATTGTTATCTTGATATTACGACATATTATTTAGAGAAAGTAATAATGGATGTGTTGATACTTTGTAAAAAAATTATAAAATTGCCACTTAAAACATAACATTATGATGTCGAGACATCTATATAACATAACATAACATTATGAAGTATGTGTAGAATGTGAAATAAAGTAAATTCCCTCGAGAGGAGTAAGCTAATTCTAAGACTTCCACTCTAGCCCTCAACTCATCCATGAACGTCTATGAAGCACGGACACGACAAGGGGACACGGGACACGACACAACACGGCGACACGAAGATTTTCTAAAATATAGGACACGGACACGGCATGACACGTCAAATATAATTATAAAATTAAAAATTTATACTTATATATATATAATATAATACAAACTTAAATTTTTAAGTATAAATAACTTGTAAGTAGTACTGAAGTCTCATAAAAATTAAGATGAGAACTCGAGAACAAACACCGTCGCATTAAAAATATTTGAGATATAAATTTAGAGTTCACTTTGAATAAGAGAAAATACAATTTTGCTTATTAGGACAATCACAGTAAGTACAATAATAAGAGAAAGTAAGAGCTCTCGGTGTTGATGAAAAAAAATAAAGGTGAAGCCGGAGTTCTAAACTTTTGGTGATTGATTCATTTTCGTAAGGCTTAACGGCAACAAAAGAGGAATAAATTTGATTTAACTTGGTTAGCTTAAAATTTTGACTTATATTAGGTAAAATTTTAACTTATATTAGGTAAAATTTTAACAATAATAAGGATAGGTTTTTAGTTTTATTAAATAAAATTTTAACGATAATAAAAAAATGAGATAGATATATCCATAAATTTTATTAAAAATATATAATATTAATAAATAAATTTAACATTAATATTAAATATATCCAATTCTATCTTATGTATCCTAAAAGTGTCCTGTATCTCAGAAGTGTCCTAACGTGTCCTAAAGTGTCCTCGCGTGTCCAAGAAGTGTCCTTAAAATTTTTTAATATTATTTTATTAGGACACGCCACGTGGCGTGTCCGATACGGTATCCTCGCGTGTCCCCGAGTATCCGTGTGTCCAACACGAACACGGCGTGGTTCTTGAAGTGTCCGTGCTTCATAGATGGACGTGATTAGGTCAAGCAAACGATCATTATTTTGGATGAGCCCGCTGCCCATTCGACATATCGACTTGGTATTGACATCTACTATGACTTGTCATGAACATAGTGACCCCAAGATGCCCTAAATGATTGAGCTTTTCTAAGCATAAGGCGGGGACCTGAAAGTAATGATGGTGGACCAAAATGCAATGCAGGATGAGATATATGTGTATGCAATGGACTTAGTTACAATGCAGAGGGACCTAAGATGATGTAGAAAATGAGCTGGGAGCCTGGGATGAATGCAGTGGACCTGAGTGTAAAGCAAGAAAACCCAAGGCTAGGCTGAAGTCGCTGGAAAACTGCAGTTTGGTATTTCAAATTGCAGAAATTATATCCAAAATTTTTAGGCAAATGCAGAATTGCAGAAACAATTCTGAAATTACAGTTTCAAACAAGAAAGTTGCAGAATTGGAGAAAACCACCAAGATTCTGCAGAAATTGCAGTTTAGTTCAGAAATTAATGCAAAAATTGCAGAAAAATTTTAGAAAATTGCAGTTTACACCCAGAAAAATGTAGAAAAGTATCTAAATACTAAATTAAATGTTCTAACACCTAATTAATACTAAAATAGATTAAGGTTTAGAAACCTTAATTAACTTGCTTTGATACTAAAATTGATAGTTTTTTAAAATAGGTATAATTAATTAACAAATTAATTCTCATTTTAAAAAAATTAATAAAGGGAGCATATTTCCAACGCTATCATGCCTTTTCCGTTAAGCAGAAGTCGTCCGATGGTCGGGAGACCTCTGTTATACGGAAGTCACCCGAACAACGGGAGACTTCTATGACACAGAACTCGCCTAATGCTTGGGCGACTTCTGTATCAATGAAGTCACCCGGGAAGTGTAAGACTTCCGTGTCATAGAAGTCGTCCATTCTCCAAGTAAAGAGGAAGAAATAGGGAAGAAATGCCATGAGGCTCAAACCCATCGATCCATGGGTAGAATCAGTGTCAATCAAACACAACCGAGTTAAAGAGGTGGCAGCAGTGGCGTCCCCACCCTTCGGCAGTGTTGACATGCGATGGAGGCGATGGCACAGCAGCCTCCTACTTAGGGGGCGGTGGAATCCACCTTATGCAGTGACGACGGGAAGGGAGGAGTGGCGATGATAGCAAGAGCTTCCGACAACAACGACTCCCCCTTAAGTCATGGCAATTGGAACAAGGCGAGGCAACAACGGGATGGTTGGCTGCTGCGACAGTTGGCCTCCGTGGGCATGACAACAGACGCACTGGAGGTCAATAGAGACACTCAATTGAGGTGTGATTCAAAACCTTAAAAATCCTCACTAATCTCTCCCAATCCCACTACAAATATCTAAATCTCTCAATTATGGCCATTACGTCACTTTGGGACAATCCAATGATCATAAATGATAGAGGGATTTAAGATTATTTAAAATAGTTAGGCTTTTATTTCAATTAGACACAATAATTTCTCTAAATAAAACCTATTATCCTTTACAGAAAAAAGTCCCATCTATGCAATGGAGTCAACCCCCGTAAAAGTTCAAAGCACCTAATGTAATATCCTACTAATAAAATAAAATAAAAGATACATGACAACAAACAAAATCTCTAGGGTCTTATTGCAGCCCATCTGCAGTCATGCTCGACACCATCGACGGAGTCGATATAGGAGATGCTTTGCATCAGAAATTATACCAATGAAGGCAGATAAAGTCTGTCACGCGAGATCGACAAGATCGAACATGACGCTGCCACAGGAGGTGTTTCGCTTGAGATTGATGAGCGGAGTCAGGTGAAGCAGGCGAGCTGCGGAGTGGAGACAAGGAGCGACTAAAGGAGCCAGTGAGTGGAGGGGCAAAGGATCGGCGAAGGGAAAGGCGAAGCATTCGCTGCAACTCTCGTGGGTCGCAAACGCGTGTGAACAGACATGCGCGCTTACAAGCATCACTCCTGTGCATGTGAGGGCACGACTTTCTCTCGTGCCTATAGGCGTTGCTCGCGGCTCCCAGGCACCTTCATATGCGACTCTCCCGGGTGCCTGCAAACTACTTGGCGCACGAGAACGCATTGGTCGCGCAGGCATGGGGCATGCAACTAGTCGGTAAGTAGCTGTGGAGTGGCTGCGTTGGCGGGCTGGTACAAAATGGCGGTGTGGCAGCGCAAGGTGTGCATGTGAGCTCATAAAAATGAGATAAAAGTTTAGAATTTTTTTTTTAAATAAGATAACTATGCTATTTGAAGGATTCTCATCTAAGGCTAACTCATTTCTCTTCCTTCACTAGGATTTAATAACTCGAACGCAACTAAATTTCATTCATCAATAATCATCTTCCAACACAATGTTAAGCAATCTCTTTATATGAAGAGATCTCACAGAGAAATTTGAAAATACAATACTAAACACAAAAAATAAAGTGTCAAATAAATCTGAATAAATATGGAAATCAACTTTAAATATGGTCGATCTTCAAATCTCCCAAACTATTCCTGAATTTTCATCAAACAAATCAATTTTGAATATAACCAATATGAAAATCTTCAATTAGCTCTAATTGATTTAAATTTGAATTTTAATATCATTGTGACCGTTAGACTATGCTGATTTGTGTCCCCACTAGATTGGATCCTTAAAGCAATTGGAGAGGATGGATCACCTTAACACATTAGAGCTCTTCCTTTCTTTTTATAGAGGAACAGAAGGTTTCCTGATTACGAGTGGGTTTTGAAAGTAAATAAAAGAAGTATAACAGAATAGATTGGGTTATATAAATATATGGTTTGGTTTATGCATGCATTAAGTATTTAATATTAATCTCTTATGTATATATAAGAATTTAAATGTGTACATATAAAAGTATGTATATTGTGTGTATATATATACATACATATATATATTTTATATAGTATTGTTATATTTCAACTATGTTATTTATTTGTCCTATGGGAAAATGATCGTAACGTTTAGCTACAACTAATGCTGAGGCCACCAACATGGGTTACAAAAACTATCCTACAATTAATGCTTGACTAACTACCTTATCCTAGAATTAAAAAAAATGAACTATGCTAAATTGAATCCATATTGCAAAGCAAACAAAGTTGCTCGTTAGAAAGCGTGTAAGAATATAGAATTATTCCTGGCTATAACATGAAAGCTCAAGCTTTTAGATCAGTTGGTTACTGGAGATTTTGCAATCATGATCATCTTTTGTGCTAATCTTGAATTGCAAAAGTTTATAAGATTTTCTATGTGTAATTTGTCTTATGAAAATGCCAATCAATTATTCGCTAACACTGTTTAATCTTTAGTAAGGTCATGTTGGAAAGTTTGTCAAAATCCAATCTGTACTCAAGTGGTGGGACATCTGGTGCTACAATTAGAACTTATCTTTCACATAAAGCTTATTCAAATAAAAGTACAAGTGACTAACCTTTTTAGCCAGAATAGTTCAATCAGTAGTAAAACAGCATTGTTCCTCAAGCCAAATTCCTTACAGTTGACGAGTTCAAGAAGAAAAGGAATACCGATATTCATCGCAATGTAATTCCTATAGCATCCATCTGCCTTAATGCACCGTAATAGTAGCTCCGCTGCATGTGATTGTTCTTCTAAGCTCCCCAGTCCTATAACTTCAGTGAGAAAAAGCATACCTCCAAGTGACATAAGCAGCTGAATGTTTTTCTTCTCATCAACTACGCCGAACCCAACCAGTAGCTGCTCTATGAGAAGCAAAGCCCTACTGAAATTGCTGTTGCAATGTCCTTTTTGTCTGCTGAATGAACCCTCGGATGAGGAAGAGAGGTCTCTAAAGCATTTTGCAATCCACTCATTGATCATTTGTTTTAAAACAACATTTGTTTCTGGAATAGATGAAGAATTCAGTGTTTGTCCAGTGACAGGACATGTTTTGTTGCCCTGATCAAACCATTCTTTAATTGCAACTCTCTCAAAAGTAAACCCACTCACAAGCGTCACAGGATCCTTAAGTAGCTTGCCGGTCAAAGGACAGAGGAAATCTAACGGAATCCTGGCGAACCAAGAAATTTGGTCAATGCCTTATTATATATGAAGAGCAATACATAAAGAGCTTTGTAGAGGAGAGAAGTGGTGGTGAAGATAAAGCACAAATATTGGGTATAAGGAGAAGAGGCAATCACACTAGAACATACCTAGAGCTTTCTTTGATAGACCTTGAATAAGAAAGCCTATTCTTGCTGTCAGTTTCATCCATCCAATATACTGAACATGCCTCATTCTCCTAATATCATGGAATATCAGACACTAGTATATCATGAACATTTTAATAACACATTCTATCATCACTGAAACAGGTCAAACACAATATCGTATTGGTCTATATTTGACATGCCCCAAATGCATCATGATAGGATGATAAATAAGAAGCAAGGAAGCAGCAGCATAATTAACACATGAACAACGTTACTTACTTCGGAATATGCATCTGAATCTCGAGACCCTGCCATTTGATTTTCTTGTAAGCCTTCTACCGAATATGGCCCTGAGTTTGGAGATTGACTTCCTGTTTCCTCATTTTCCTGATCGAAACCATCAAATCTTATCCTCCAATCATTTGAGTGACTGTGATCAGTTTCAACCTCTTTGTATTTTGCATCTTCTTCCTCTTCACTTTCCATCTCATAAGTCGTCCCGATTTTCTTTGATGGGCTCAAAATAGATTCATAAAGACTTCTGCTAATCATAGTGTGAGAAGGAACAGAATTCCTTGAACTTACAGATTCTACTGCAACAGAAGTATTACTATCCGTGTATATTTCAGGGAAAGACAGAAAAGGGATGGCAATAGAAGGCAATGAAGGACTCATGTTATCACCCATCAACCAATCCATGTAATAAGCTGCAAATTGGCAAGTTCCCGTATCAAGAACTTCATTGTGTACTTTCTCCAGATGCTCTAGCTTCATCCTCATACCAGAAGTTCCTTGAACAGACTGTACTTTCTCATCATACCAAGCATTCAGAAGAGAAAATTGTGGCAAGAAAATGCGATCCCAGAGTTCTGGCAGTAGTTTTGTCCTAGCATTGTGTGGGGAATCACAGAAAACTTGCAATAGATGCTTCGCAGAGACCTTATCCTTCTTTTGAATCTTGTAAAGGATGCTGAGGTATAGATGAGCACAAGCAGCCAAATGTGAGTTTGCAATCCCGGAAGTGCACCCATCGTCCGATTTCATCGAGGTCAGGCCCGAAATAACGCTAAGTTTGAGAGAAGTTTTCTTTATCTCCAACTGGTTGAAACCATCGGTGATGATCTTCTCTACAGCTCCAATAGCTTCGTTGAGTGTAGAAATCACTCCATCTTTGAGTTTTATTCTCTCTTTCAACACACCGGATTTGAGTGATGAAGCACAGTTTTGACTTAAAAACGATCTGGATTTTCCATTTTCAATGAGCTGATTAACAAAGCTATTTAAGATTGAAGCGATTGCCTTCAACGAAGCATCATCCAGAGAAGGCACCGGACATCCATCCCCAATCTTCTTAAGATCAGACTTCACCGGAAAAGTTATAGTTTTCTCGCTTGTTTTCTCGTCAACTTCAAACAAAGTATTCTTGTACCCCCTATAATGCCCCAAACGCTCATGCACGTTTTCAGAGTGCCCATCCTTCGAACATGAACTACTTCTAGAACTATGGCTCCTATCAAGCTCCTCGACATTGTTAACATACCAGTGATATTTGCCAGATCTTCCCCCGAACTCCATGGTTTCCTCCAAAAGATTTGAATGCCTACCTTTGCGATCCTGCACATTCGGCGAATGCTCCTCGTACAAATCCACAGAGCCAAGCTTTCTTCCAGAGAAATTAGTCGGCCGAGGTTCCGTAAACCAGCCTTTTTCGGACATGATCGAAGTCGATCTCCGGGTAACTACATCCGACCTGGTTCTCTCCGGCTGCAATCCGGAGCCGTAGGAGCCAATATGAGGGTCCGTCAAGCTCGAATTCCTCGACGCGGTGGCGGCGGAGGCCGTGCCTCCTATCCTCCCAGGCCTGCGCTTCGACCTCAATCTCTTGAAACCATCCTCGGCGAGAAGGTCCTCCAGAGTCTCCATCTCGACCTCCGGAGCTTTCCCAGTGGGGAAATATCTCGGCTCTTTCGAGGGAGCCGAGGACGCCATTGAGCTCCATTTCTAGATGTAGCCGAGGATTTTGATTGAGATAACAGTCTGGGAAGAAGGCAGGAAAATCCAAACATGACATGCGAAAGCAGATGACGCAGAAGACGAATCTGCCGGCTCGCGGAACGGGATGCCTTGAACTGGCTTCAAGCCAAAGTCAGCGGTTTTTTTCATCATTCAGAAAAAAGTTGCGTTTTTTTATATCATTCAGAAAAAAGAAGCATTTTTTTTTAATCATACAGAAAAAAGTGCTTTTTTTTTAATCATTCAGAAAAAAGTGCTTTTTTTTAATCATTCAGAAAAAAAGTGCTTTTTTTTCATCAGAAAAAAAAGTAAGCGCTTCCGGTTACTTGGAAGATTATAAATGTCACAGTCGGTAAATATCAGTTCATAATTTCACAGATTTTTTAATACGATGCTTATGATAATATTTTATTAGTTTTTTTTTAAATTTTAATTATTTTATTTCTTTCTTAAAATATTTTTTCAAAAAAAATATTTATAAATAAAATTTTAATACAAAATGATCAACACATGAGTTTCTCCCACATGGCAAAGACGCAATAAGGCCACTTCCACGCGTGGTTACAAAAGATTCAAGCAACTATTCGGCCATTCGTGGTCACCTACATGCTTAGTGTCAGCCCCCCTTCTCGACCACGCAAGAGACATGCGATGATGGAATTTCTCAACTGCTCCTTTAGTAAAGGTTGTGGCTGCTGACCGAAAGATAGGAGGAGGTGGAGGAGGGAGATAGAGGGGATAGTATAATGGTAATTTATATTTTTTATAAAAAAAATTAATTTAAATATTAATATAAATTTAAGATATTTTATTAAAAAAAAATTTAAAATGATGAATCTGTATTATATTATCTTATAACTCTGAGAACTTGAAAGATAATTATTTTTTTTAAAATTTGATGAAAGAAGAAGATTTTTTTGGAAAATTTATCAAGATAGTTTCAAAATAATATATATGGCTTCAATATAATATTTTATAATTAACAAACTTTGCCAATCAAATAATTGAACGGCAATTGGGCTGCATATGATAAAAGGCAAAAGTAGTGACTACTGCTCTACCCAAAAGCTAACATTCGTTCGAAAAATATTACACCATAATTTAATAATAAAATAGTAAGAGCTAAATAATTAAAAAAATAATTAAAAATTAATATCATAAATCTAACAAATAGCCAAATATTTTTTTATTTTTTGAGTAGAAGTGACGAGCAGCTTGCTCGGAGAATAATGTTTAAGACAACAGTATCGCTAAATAATAATAGAAATATACTCGTGACATTAATAAGATCAGATTAAGCATAAATTAAAGAATGTAGCTTGAATATTAGAAAAGTTTTTAAAAATATAAATAATTAGTATTTAACATTTTGGAGTTGACTCTTTACTAATTGATTTAAAACATTAAAAAAATTATACATTATTTTTAAAATCAGAAATTAATGTGTAAATTATGAAAATTAATGTTTTTTTTCAATTTTTTTATGAAATAATAAATATTTAGTTTTGAGATATTATAATAATTATCTATTTTTTTAGCAATATACTTTTTTAAACTGTTCCCTTTATATGGACTACCTTTTAAACTGTTTTCTTTGTATGTAATAGGCTTGTAGTAGCTTCTACCTTTATTTTTTGATATATTGACTTAGTTATTTTAAAAAATATTATTATTTAATTATTAAATAATATATAAGACAGTGATATTTTTAATTTATTTGTGGCTCTTGAAGTTCAATTTGAGAAGAAATTAACTATGAATTAAAATAACTTTTAATGCCTAAATTTATACCAAAATGGCATTTAGTAGGAATTTATAGCGATGCATATTATTTATATCTGCATGATTATATAAAAATTCAGATAATTTTATATGATAATTAGTTTTATCAAAAAAAAAATGCACCTTGTTTGGCAAATGCCTCAAATTGGACAAAAAATATAATAATAATATTTTTAATTTATTATAAATTTTAATAATTTTATTTCACATCCAACACAAATTTCAACTTTAAAATCAACTTTATATCACATATACACACCTCCCAATATTAAAATAAATTTTTTTACCATCAACTCTATAAAATAAAATACTTTCCCTTTTCTTATCCAAATTTATCCTTCAACTAAACAAGATTTTTTTTTTTGAATCTCAAAAAAGCAGATTAGATTTAAGATTGAACGAAAAAAGTTTCGTTCCATTTCATATGTTTTTTTTTTGGGAAAATAATTATATAAAAATCAAAGAATTGTATTTTAATAGATCTTAAAATTGTTTATTCTTATCATATAAAATTATCTATGTATTTGATTATAAAAAAATGAATCTTATGCTGTAATGAAATAAATGATAATTCATTACATATAACTTGTAGTAGGGAGATGATAATTGATGCTTAAATTATAAAGAAGAACGAGTAATTTAAATATCTTAGATCAATCATATAAAATAATAATAAAATAGATAATAATATTATTAGCAGGATAGATAAAATGAAAGAATGCGTCTGGTATATTATACGATAAAAAAATTCATTCAAAATTAAAGATAAATTTTATAGAATAATTATAAGATCAGTGATATTATATGGTGCTAAATGCTAGCCTCCAACGCAAAAATATATAAATAAAATACATATAACATATATGAAAATGCAAAGGTGAATGAGCGGGTATATGCGAAAGAATAAAATGAAAAATAAGTATACTCGCGAGAAAATTGGAATGGTCTCAATTGAGGATAGATTTAGATAAAATCAGCCTAGATGGTTTAGATATATAAATCGTAGACCAATAAAAACTCTAATAAAGAAAATTGAATTATTAGATTTTGGTCATATAAGAAAACGAAAAGGAAGGCAAAAAAAAAATAGCAACAAACTATAAGAAATAACTTTATATATTTGAAGTTAAATAATAATTTATTATTCAATAGAGTGCAATGAAAATAAAGTATTTATATAGTCGAACCCACTTAGTGAAATAAAAACTTAATTTGTTATTATTGTACATATATATATATATAACATATTTATACGTGTATGTGTGTGTTTAAATTTGTATGTGAAGTAATACATGTGCTACTAACACAAGACAAAATCAAAATAGTCCAACAAACACTTATCAAAAGAAAAAAAAATAGTTCAACGAACATTAACCAATTGCTGCAAATTACTTGTTCTTGGTCTTTGATCCAAACTCGATTAATAACTTGAGTGAGACTTGTGCTCACTCGGCCAGCCATCCACGATCGATGGACTCGGGACATGTCTAACTTTTAAGTAACACCAACTTTCAAGGAGCTTGTCTACAGTATTATAACTAAAACAAAGTCAAACGCATCTAACTTCTTTTAATTAAATAAAATCACGATGGATTAAGGTGAACTTTGACGGCTCCGTTAAATAGAACGGTGCGGCAGGTGCAGGGGGGGTTTTGCGGGATCATTATGGCAACCTTCTACTAGCGACTGACTATAAGCTCTACACTCATGCCACTACTACAGCAGAAGCGACGGGAGCACTCATCGCGATGACAGCCGCCCAAGAGTGGGCGGATACGATGGACGAGATTTGGATAGAGGGCGACTCTGCCATCACTATTGCGGACCTTCACCGGACAGCCAGAGGACACCCTTCCGACAAGACTATGGCCCAGATTGCTGAGCTTTTTTGTGCCTTCAAGGCATATAGGATATCTCATGTTTATAGAGGCGCTAATAGAGCGGCAGACTTTGTAGATTCCATTTCTTGTTTCGATGACACAGAGTGACGTAGGGGCATGTCCCTCCCACTCGATTTTTGTGCGATCCTCAATGAGGATCGAACTTTTTGTACCTGATGTATCTTTTTATTGTTATAGTATTATAGGCTACGGCCGAATTTCAAAAAAAAATTAACAGGAACTCTGCAATTCTCTCTACCACATCTTGTTAGAGTAAATGCATTTTGTGCTACTTGACAATGATTTTATCTATTATATGAGTTCATTATTTAGGCCTCGTTTGATTTGAGAGTTAAATTTTAGATAAAAAATATATATATTTTATCTTATAGATTTAATGGGAAAAAATTTAATTTAATATTGAGAAGTGTATAAAATATAAAATAAAGTTAATTATAATATTCATATTTGTGTTGGATGAGAAATAAAATTGAATTTTACAATTGAAATTTATATTGAGTCAAAAATAAAGCTCGAAACAAACGAATCCTTAATGTATAATATAATTTCATGTGATTAATGTTTTATTATCACGTGGAGCACGACTGATTCGAATTATTAAATTTATAATAAAAAAAGCTTTTTATTCTTATAAAATTACTAAAATATGATCTTATCAATATCTTATAAAATTATTTGAGGAGATAATAATACCCGGTGAATAAGTGTAGCGAACAAGAAAAAAATTTCAATAATTGTAAGAAATGGTTGGATAAAATGGCAATAAAATATTAATCTTGTGTCATATCTCGACAGGCTCGACCAACTCTAACCTCATAGTGCATGGGCTATGAACATGTCGACTGTCGAGATTGGATCGTGATGCAAAAAAAGAAATTCTTACTGCTAGCTAAGGTTTTAAAAATCGGACTGGACCGGCCGGTTCAACCGATCGAACCGTAAACCGGTCAGCCAACCGGTCCGGTTTAATTTTATAACCGGATTCGCTTAAAACCGGCTAGGACCGATCTAAACCGCGGTTCAACCGGTCAACCGGTGAACCGGTACGGTTGGACCGGTTGAGTTTAAAATTAAAAAAAAAATCCTAAACTCTGAGTCCCTAACTCAGCCTCCGTTCTGTGGCCTCTACTCGCGCGACAGTCACGAACTCACGATTTCTCTTGCCTCGCACTCTCCTCTCCAGCCCCCATCCTTTCGAAATGATTTAGTATTTTAGTATTTTAGTGATATGAAATGATAAAATAATTTAGTATTTTAATATTGATAAAACATACATTTATTCAGATCTTTTAATGATATACTAAATATTATACTCAATTTATGATTTGTGAATATTTTGATGGGTTATTGTTATTTCGATTTGCTTGGAATTATTTTTTAGGTTATTGACATAAGATATTATTTGTTAAATTCAATTATTAAATATTCATTTTATGTCTAATTATTGTATTGATGTGTGAATAATATATATTTTAACTATATTTATATTATATTTTATTAATTTTTTAAATTTTTACTTCATCTCGGTTCGACTCAGTTCGACCATTAAACCTTGAACTTTTCAGTCTACCGGTTCTGAAGCCGATCCGGTCTTCAAAATCTTACTACTAGCATTATCACAATTGAAATAAAATTAACAAGACAAATATACATGGCAAAAAAACTTTTAAATTAATATTTACAACTTTTAGTATTCATAACACGTAAGAGCAACATAAAATAATAAAAAAATATATCCTCATTTGCAAGCAAAACTTAAGTGCATTTTATGATATTTTATTATAATTCATGAGAAATTTGAGTGAACTACATTTTAGCTAAATTTCGTAGAACATGGAGATCAATAGATCACATGTTAATGCTACTCCATAAACTACACAGATTTCTTGTAACACCAACTAGCAAACATCATGCAATCATGGAAATACTTCGAAATCATTATAGATATCAGCTTTTTTGTGCACATTAAGCCACGCGGTAAAGTTGGTATCAAACCTATTAAATTAACTCTAAATCATGAGACAAGCATAGTATTTTATGTATAAAAAGTTTAGTCCATTAGCCAATATATTTGTTTTCAATAAAATTACCATGGGTTCAACACTTTGGATAAGCTTAAATTTCGATTGATTTGCATAAAGTCATACCCAATAAATGTATCTTTTAATGTTGTCTCTAAAAAAAACAAAATCCGATTTCTTGCATTTCATTATAGCATCATCAGTAATCATATGCCAAGAATAACCGCTATCCAAAAAGTATAAGTTTTCGATGATTTTGCTCTTCAAGCACATCTATAAGAAAATACGAAAAGTTTTCAAATAAAGGAGCTTGTTTGGTTGATTGTTAAATTTAGATAAGGAAGAGAAAATATTTTATTTTATAGAATTGATGGAAAAAAAATTATTTTAATATTGAAAAGTGTGTTGGATATGAAATAAAGTTGATTTTTAAGGATAAAATTTGTGTTGAATGTGAAATAAAATTATTAAAATTTATAATAAATTTAAAATATTATTAAAATATTTTTTTTGCTCATTTTTAGGCATTTGTCAAACAAGCCAAAATAACAAACCATTGGTTAAACTCATGAAAAATGGCTCAAAATATGATGAAGTTTAGTAGGCTCAAATTGAACTCGACTAGAAATCAAAATTTTCAATTTCAAGTTTAGTCTGGCTTGCTCGAAATCAATTCGAAGCCACTTCTAACGTACATAACATAGATGGTGTTACATGTAAGAGTAAATTACATTCATGTCTTTGAATTTATGTTATAATAATATCACGTAAATTTACAATTTTAAATTTTAAATATTTGAGACCCTTCTCTAGCCTAGGCAAATGGCCCATAGAGAACGAAGGGGGACACCCATTGGCTCCCCATCTCTCTCTTCCTCTCTCTTCCTCTCTCTTCCTCTCCTTCTACTAATATAGCTAATATAAATAATAGATAATTTTATAAAAAAAATAAAACTATAATTAAGCTGGTTTAAACTCAAAAATTGATTTAAAATTAAACAAAGTTTAGCAGGCTTGAATTGAATTTGACTGAAAATCAAAATTTTTAATTTTAAGTTTAGTATGACTCGCTCTAAATCGACTCAAAGTCACTTCTAGCTTACAGACATAGATGGTGTTACATGTAAGAAATTACATTCAAGTCTTTGCATTTATAACACAATAATATCATGCAGATTTTTTATAATTTTTATTGTTAAAATTTTAAAAATTACAAATTTACCCTCCCATCCCTCTCTCTCTTCTTTTCCCTCTCCCCTCCATCGCTTCTCCAGCCTGGGCAAACGAGCGACAGAGATGGAAGGGGTCTGCTTGTCGGCTCCCTCTCTCGCATTCCCACTCTCCCTCCCCTCTCTCTAATATACTTTATATAAATAATAGATATTTTTATAAAAAAATAAGCCTTATAATTTGGCTTAGTTAAACTTGAAAATCAGCTCAAAATCAAACAAAATTTAGCAGACTCGAATCGAACTTGATTGAAAATCAAAATTTTCAATTTCAAATTTAGCCTGGCTCGCTTGAAATCGACTCAAAGCTACTTCTAGCTTACATGACATAGATGGTATTACATGTAAGGATAAATTACATTCAAATATTTGAATTTATGGCAGTATCTTGCAGATTATGATTCTAAATATTTAATATTCGAGTCTTTAACTTTTGATATAATTATCAAATGAGCTCTTTTATAACTTTTAGGCCATGTTTGTCTAGGAGTTTAAAATTAACCTGGTTTAATTTTAACTAGGCATATCACATCACACATAAAATTTAATATTAAAAATTAAATTTATTTTACATCTTACACATATTACTAAAATAATAACTAACTTATATCACATCCCTCACATATTTCAGCATAATAACTAACTTTATATCACATCCCACACATATCACAACATAATAACTAACTTTATTTCACATCATTCACAATATTTAATAAAAAAATATCTCTATCCAAATTTTATTTTAACCTTCTTAAATTTAACCTTACAAACAAACACACCCTTATTATTAAATTTTTTTAAATTATAAATTTACCCTCTCATCCCACTCTTTCTTCCTAATTTCCCTCTTCTCTCCCTTGCTTCTCTAGTTTGGGCAAATGGTCGACAGAGACGGAAGGGGGTTGGCCATTGGCTCCCTCTGCATATCTTAAACTCAAGGATCTAAATGTAATTCACCCAATGTGTAAAGTGCATACCACCGGTATTAAATGAATAAATCATGTTTTATGTGGTGCATCATGTTATCCTTTCTAGACATAAATTTCTTTGCACATTTTGTGAAGGTTGTTCATGTACACAAATTTTCTTGCACATCATTTTCGCTTATCTTTTTCGAAAAAGATGTCTAAGAAAAATAGGTAAGTAGAAGAGTTAAATGCCGGAATTAATTGGAGATAAAAAAAATAGTAGAAGATAATTTATTTTAATATAAAAAATATCATGAATCTTTTATAATTAACTAATAAATTGATCAGAGTAAAAAATAATTAATAAATTAATCAATCATAATGTAGATCTTTATTTTACTAAATTATCTAATAGATTAAAATTTAATTTATTAAATAATTTAATAAATTAAAGCCTTAAATCACTATTAATCATTTTATTGATGATCAGTCAATGAAATTTTCTAGCAGGACTCTCCAAAATATCTGACATTGAAATGAGCTATGGATCACATTAAATTAAATTTGGAAACAAATGTGTGTGTAAAGAAATGAATTGATATGAATATATATATATATATATAGTAACTTTGCCCATTTGAAATTACAACATTTTATTTAGTTTGTTATTTCCTAATTTATATAATTACCCATAAACACACCAATTTTTCTTACCTCACTTTTGTATACTAGCTAATATTTCTTATCTTAGAAATTGCATTGTCATGATCCAAACTCAAAACTGTAATTGGTTCTTTTACTTAAGATTGTATTTTTTATACTTTCTTCTTACAGTGCATCTTTAAACATGTCAAAACAATGTGAAATTCTTTGATCAATCTTATTTTTTGATAAAATTTTGTGCTCCCTATTTATCTCAATTTTCACTTATTTCTTCGTGTTATCGGCACCATCTGATTTATTAAAAGAGAGTTTATATAATAGTATTCGTAAATAATAATAACGGCTTACGCATGTCCTTATATATTCTTATTGACAACTTATGATAAATAATATGAGCTAAAACATCATACAAAACATATGACTTAAATGTTAAATAGTTTCACTTTTGCCAAATAATTTTTTTAATGTTGATGAAAAAGTGTTTGGTCGAGTATATATAGGTGTTGGATCTTGAGAGAAGAAAATCGATCTTTGGACGCATTGTAGCTTTACAAAAGGGGGAGAGATAAGAAGACCAAAAAAGGAAAAGAGAATACAAATATTTATGTGATTAGAGAAATCTTCCTATATCCATTAGTCATGCCAACCAAAGTTCTACTAGCTCAAAAAGGGTTCATTAATTGATTGGATGTGATTATAAGGTTGGAATAAGGAAGGAGAATGTCAAAGCAACAGAAGCAAGGCTGGGGAGATTCTATGATATCTCTCTAGAAGATGTTATGAGAATACTCCCAATCAACCTTTCTTCTTGGAAGAAAACTAGTATGTAGAGCCAAGGATGGTTGTGAAGGCATTGGGGAATCATTGGTAATTTTTGTACAGCCACTGGTCAAAAGTGTTTCAAGAAATGGAGGTGCAATCATGCACCTTCTTGATTTGTTTAATTTGTTTGATAACTAGCTCAACAAATCGGGTAGATCTTTGGAGTTGTTAAAGGTGTTGCACATGTGGGCAGGAGAATCGTTGTCGAAATCGTATTTTTAGTTGTTAGAAGATGTGATTCATGGTTGAAGTGGACGATATGTGATCCCAGGGTGATATTTTAAGAAAACAATATTGATGTTAGGGCAACTCCTAACAAGTGTTTAAGACCGATGAAACTGACATAAATGAATTGCCCTTCATCGAAAAGTTTGATCTTAAGAAATTAGGGAACCTTTTGAAGGACAAATTCGTATGGCCCTATGAGCAAAAGTGAACAATATCTTAATATCTAAAATTGAGTTATTATATGCATCATACATGACCTCTTCTATTATAATATAATTTAAGACTAGGTGTGGAAGCTAGTGGACCTATGATGATTTGTGGCCATAAGGAAGGTGAAGAGTCATCGTCATTTGATGCCCGAGAGAAATGGAATTAATTTGGCGCATGGAGAGGGTCTTAGAAGACTTCCAGGCTTGTGAAAAAAGCACAAAAATAAATTATTTTATGCCTGAAAGTGAAGAAGATTTACAAGATCGTATACATAAGATCATGACTTAAGATTTCGAGATGCCTTTTGGAAGACATAATCATAAGACCTAGTGAACCAAAATGGACAACACTATCAACACCTTAATATTTGAAGCAGGAATGTTACAAGTTGTGTTGAGGAAATTAAGGAACTCTTGGAAGCATATGAAAGTTTGTTGAAATATTGTAAACATGAACTCCGTTCTCCTTAGGTTTGAAGTTTATCTGGCTAATCTCTTTAAGAAGAGTGACAACAAGATCTAAAGGCAAACCCAAATAAGGAATTTTGTAGCCTTACTTAGAGACAATCTTAAATTATTGCTTGAGGCTCAATCCCAAAAATCTCTTTGTAGTCTTTGTGGTTTAAAAATGCAGCTCACTTTGACTTAACACAGTTTAAGTCTGCCAAAATTTATCTAGAAAATTTGATATAAGATGGTTGATGTAGTGTTCTTTCAACTTAATAGAGAAGAAGCTTGCTTGAATATGAGGAGCTCTCAAGTTCGAATAATTATAATTTTTAAATAAAATAATAGAAATTGTGATATCCAAAAATAATAAAAAAGACTGCATGGTTGACTTAAAACGGCATAATTTACCCTGACATCATCGTGATATATATGTTGACCTCATAAATCGAAAAAACATTGACCACACAAATGTGCTTAAGATATTAGCCAGCTTGTCTATAAATTTAAGAAATATGCAAGAGAGATCTACAAGTTATATCAATGGCTCTTCTTCTTCTGGCTACACTGCCCATCAATGGCACCAAGATGGAGAGAATGGCTTCTTTCATATCACCCAGTGTTCGACAGCCCCTCGGCGGCCGGACGAACCCAAACCGTGCTGCCGCCACCGTCCGTTGCTCTTCAGAAAGAGTGTTCGGCAACGCTCACGCAGGATTCCCTGCAGGCTTTGCCTTCGGAGCTGCTTCTGCTGCTTACCAGGTTTATAGTGAATGTCTGACTTAACTTCCTCGCTATAAATAACTAAATATAATCAAAATTAAAGCTTTAAAGTTCGACCAAAAACCTTCCAAAAGGATTTGAGGGAGACCGCTCTTTTTTTTTCTGTCTCCCGCTGTTGCCTCAGAAACAATATAAACCAAAGTAGAGATGAAAAATATAAAAGAAATTTTGTTAATTAGATCTTTTTAACTCTAAATAATGCATTTGATTTAGGGGGAGTTTGGTTCAATGTTATCTCAATATTATATTATATTATTTTTAAAAAATAATTATTTATTTTAATAATATTTTTAAATAACATTATAATTAATTACAAAAATGTCATTACATGCTGATATCTAGATGTCACCCCAAATCGGGTGACATCTCAAGATAACACCGTCAATTTGTCATTATAATGTCAATAACTTTCAAGTAAACATAAATAATTTGGATAGCATTGATATTTTTTAATATGATAACATTGAACTAAACAAATGTCCATTGATGAATAACAATGATATTTAGATAACATGACATCTAAATAATATTGACATTGAGATAACATGAATCAAAAGCTCTCATAATAATATCTTAATAATGCTATCTTATACGTACTACATATCTAAATGTTATATGACATCTTGATGTATTTTTTGAGTAACATTTTAATTTTTTTAATATTATTTAAATATATCGTTAAATTAAAAAAATAAAATATTTAAATTACATTTTTAATGTCAATTTTGTGTAAAATTTCTCTTCCCAGAACAGCGGTCATCACTATGCCTGCCTGCAGTCATTGATGATTCAAATTTGGAATATGATCCTAAATCGACCCAGATAACATTCAGATTAATTAAATCCATAACTCATGATCGATCAAATTTTCTTCTTAGAAATCAAATAAAATTAAACAAAAAATAATTAATATATACAGTGCAAAATATCTATAATAAAAACTATAAAAATAAATTAAGATATAAATTAAAATAAACTGCATTATTAAATAATAAAAAAATTTCTAAAATTTTATCATACTATATATAATTGTGAGATCAACATTGAATTAGATCATAGTAGACACAAATCACAAAATCTAAATTTATTGAGTCGAATCATTTGATAGGAACATTAATTGGGTCAAAAAGATTTATTTTCAAACCAAGACTCCTATCGATTCACATGTGATCAAGATCTGACCTGTTGCTAAGCCTAGTTAGCACCAAATATTATTGGCCTCATCTTTAACTTCATGTTTATTTGGTCAATTTAAAATAAATCTAGTTAATTTAAATTAAGTATGTCATATCATACATAAACTTTAATATTAAAATTAACTATATTTCACATCACACATATAATTTAAAATAAAAAATTAATTTTATTTTATATCTTACATACCAAAATAATAACTAACTTATATCATATACCTCACACACTCTAATACAGTAACTAATTTTATTTTTCATCATTCATAATTTTTAATAAAAAATACCTATATCAAAATTTAAAATAATTTTAAATTTATTAAAATTAATCTTTACAAATAAATAAGCGTACCGATTAAAATGCAGCTAAGTTCAATTCGAATTGATTTTGGGCCAGAACCAAATAGGGTCCCATCATTTCAAGAATCAAAATTGACCAAAGGTCCTTGGACACGAATAAGACTCGAACTAGGCCTTTCGAGCCAGATCTGGCTTGAGTATGGTTATATACTTTCAGAAATGAACAATATAATGAATCTTGTCTCCAATATGAGTTTTAAAGAGTATTTCAAGGGAATAAATGTTATACAATAATTATTATCTAAAAAAATGTCATATAACTTGTAAAGTTTTTATCATATGATTTAAGTGCATGCAATTGGCTGAACTAATATATCAAAGTTTAATGCATATAATAATACAGCAATTAAAGAAACAAACAAATTTAAATCTAAGGAATCAAGTAATAAGCATACAAATAAATGACCAAATGCATGTTTAAGCTCCAGTCAACTCTCAATACAACATTATAATAACTATCACATATATTATTATTCAAAATATAAAGAGGACTTAGAATAAATTTAAACATATAAGAGTTTATCAAATAATCGATTTGAATAGATTGTCGGTTATCTCAAAGTTGTTCTATAATTAATCCATTAGAACCACAGCAATACCACGAAAGAGTGTTGAATACGAAAGAAAAATATTTGAATGACCAAAAAATATAATTATAATTGCTATTTTTTTAACATAATATTATATATATATATATATATATATATATTAATCTCAATAAATTTATTTATTTCTTTTTTAGGTTTGTTTCAGTAATTTCTTATAATTGGGCTTCAGGTGGAGGGTGCTACAAATGTAGATGGAAGAGGACCGAGTATATGGGATTATTTCTGCGAACATAATCGAGGTTTTCAAGCTCTACATTTGGGATGTGTAATGAGTTGGCTCAACTTGACATCGACATTGGACCGAACCGGTCCAATAAGAATTGATCTAAACATGAATTTTGTTTTCTAGTTTTCGGCGGCTGACTGGCTTCATCATTCATGTATTTACTAAGTGGGCCTCAACTTACTATCGCATTATTAATGCAATGAGGCCCACTTATCTCATGCATTAAATTACCTCTATACTAAAAATTAAACAAAAAATCTTAAATTGACCTAAAGTTTAATTTTCATAAATTAACTATATATGTATTGTAATTTAAACTCAACCTAGCAAAAAGAAAGTCTCTTTTGCAGACTTGTGAACCATAAACAATAAGATAAGGTCCATAAAAATATATCAGTAATTTATTTCATCTTTTTTTCGAAACGTTACCTAAAACATATAATTTTATCAAATTTTGTGTTTTATATGTAATTATTTTATGGACCTGAGTGTAATTGGTGCAAATCTTGTTGGCTCAAATGTGATTAATCCTTGTTTGTTTTTTCAGACAAAATTTTGGACGGAAGAGACGGAGAGCCAGGAGCAGGTTCCTACTACCACCACAAGGTACGTATCTGGAATATATATATATTTATATAACTTATAAGAGGATAGAGTGACTAATGAAAAATCTGTGTACAATTATGTGAATTTGTAGGAAGATGTGGATAGACTAGTAGAATTAGGTGTAAACGTTTATAGGTTCTCCATTTCTTGGTCAAGAATATTACCAGATGGTCGTACAGTAAATCCAAAAGGAATTGAGTACTACAAGAAACTGATTCGGGAATTACGAGATAAAAGTAAGAGGAGATCATGAGCTATGCAATTATTTCATATTTCAAATATTGAACTCGTTATAAATGAACATTTGTTTTGCTTGATTTATGCAGATATAGAAC
Source organism: Apostasia shenzhenica (assembly GCA_002786265.1). NCBI lineage: Eukaryota > Viridiplantae > Streptophyta > Magnoliopsida > Asparagales > Orchidaceae > Apostasia > Apostasia shenzhenica. Next base: position 858,707 of record KZ451984.1, read on the forward strand.
CCTTTGTTACAATATTCCATTGGGATGTGCCCCAAGCGTTAGAAGAAGAGTATAATGGCTTTTTAGACAAACATATAATGTAAGCAACTTCTAGATTGTTTATATTTGAAAATAGAACAACATAGATACATTCGATTTTCTACATTAGTTTTTGAGTTCAATATATAATTGTGCGAGAAAGTGTTTTTTTTTTTTTTTAAACTATTTTTGAGAGATGTGGAAGACAATTGTTTTTGTGCTTGTTGCAGATCGGATTACAAATACTTTGCAAAGACTTGTTTTGATCATTTTGGTGAAGAAGTAAAACATTGGATAACGTTGAATGAGCCCTTGACCTTCTGCTTCTTAGGGTATGGCTTAGGATCACATGCTCCAGGTCGTTGCACTCCTCCTAAGTTTGAGTATGGAGGCCAAGATTATGAATGTCAAGCCGGAGACTCCATACGAGAGCCATATATTGTTGGCCACAATTTGCTCTTAGCTCACGCCGAAGTAGTGCAACTTTATAAAAAGGAATATCAGGTACAAAATAATTTCATTTTCTTCTTATATTAATTTTACAATATTTTTAAAGAAGTTATTTTGTGAAACGTGATGTATACGTGATTAATGTATTTTCAGCCAATACAAGGAGGAAAAATAGGAATTACGTTGCTTGCAGATTGGCTAATTCCTTTTGACAATAGCCCTCAAAATATTGAAGCACAAAAAAGAGGCAATGACTTTAACATAGGATGGTAAGTAAATCATGTTCATTAATTATATCCAAATCAATGTTAGGTTTTAACCCCAGCTCAATTACTGTTAATTAATGATTTTAATTATACGTCTACTTTGTAAAAAAATAATTTAAATACATTGGTTGTTCCTATATATTTAATTAGGTTTATGGATCCAATAAAGTTTGGTGATTATCCGTTCTCCATGAAGTCTTTGGTGGGAGACAGACTTCCTGCCTTTACATCCGAAGAGTCAACAAGCCTGATAGATTCTTTTGATTTTGTTGGTCTCAATTACTACACATCAAGCTATGCTCAAAATCGGGGTTTCACAATAGATTTCAAGCCAACTGTATATATTGATGATGCCCACATCAATACCCGAAGTATGAACTTCTTTGAATTTATTCAAATTAATTAGATATTTTTACATGAAGCCAACAAATTTCTAAAAATTTGTAGTTTGTGTTTATAAATACTAATAATTTTAAGTTTTTTATACAATCATCTTCATTATATATATATATATATTGTTTGTGTCAAACGTTAGGGACCTAACCAAATTAAATGAATTTACAAGCAATAGGGACCTGATTAAAAAAAATTTAAATCTATATAGACTTGTAAGTAAAACCTGTACGTAATTTATTAACTAATTGATTCGATGTACAGCTGACAAGGATGGTATTCCCATTGGCTACTGCGAGGTTTGCCGCCCTACCATTTTTTATTTACATATATTTATGAGAATGAGTTACTATTATTATTATTATTATTATTATTATTATTTAATCATAGATTATTATTACCTGTTTATTTCTCAGGCAGATAGTTGGGTCAACGTGTATCCTACAGGAATAAAGGACCTCCTTCTACACGTGAAGGAGAGATACAGTGATCCAGATATTTACATCACAGAAAATGGTATGCATACAATTAAGATAGTTAATTTGGCTCGAATATCAATCAAAATTTTATTTATCGAATTAAAATCAGCTCAATATAGCAAAACCCGCTAATGAGCTACTTTATACCATGAGATTTTTATCTATCCAGTCATTAGCCAGCATAAGATCTGGTTGAGCAACTCAAAATCAAACTAATTTTTTTTAAAAAAAAATATTATATATATACATAAATTTGCTTCTACACATATTAATTTATTTTAGTAATCTAATGAATTAGCCGACCCCACCTAGTGAGATTAAGGCTTGGTTATTGTTGTTGTTGTTGTAGTAATCTAATGAATAATTATATTAAAATTTTTGTCAAAGTGAACAGATTTATTTTTTATTTTTATGTCTAATCATTAAATTAAGATTAAATAAATAATTTAAATTATATGAGTCATTAATTTATACCTAAAATTTTAGGATTTTTGATTGAACCAACATTAAATTGATAATAAAAATTTTTAATTCAAGTTTGAGCTCATGAGGTCGAATCATGCATATCCATAATAAAATTTGGCTTTGATTTATTTTGCCCAACTGAATTTGGTCAGTTTATTTTCCTGAAAATATGTAGGAGTTCTGCAAAATCAGCCAGAATTTTTATCTCTTGAAAATGAGATGAATGACGTATATAGGACACAGTATCAGTCCGTTCATTTGCATGAACTGGTGGAAGCCATAAGGTTTGTGCTACTAATATATAGAAAAAAAAAATATTTTTACGGCCGAATTTCTAGAAAAAAAAAATATATCAGTTAGTTTTCTGACACTTATTTTTCTTGTTGAACTGAAAAAAAAAAAAAAATCAGGCTTGGGGTGAAATTGAAAGGATATTTCTTGTGGTCTCTGCTGGATAGCTTTGAATGGAACTTTGGATACACTTCTAAATTTGGGTTATATTATGTGAACAATTCGCTAGAAATTTCTCGAGAAAAGCAAGATTATATGCCAAGGATTCCGAAGTATTCTGCTCGATGGTATAAATGGTTTTTGAGCATTGCAAAAGCACCGCCACCACCATTGGTTGAGTTTAAAGAAGAAGACTGTGCGTCCATCCCAACTGGAAGAGCAACTCCCATTAGGGGGAGGAAAAAGATCATAGATAGCAAAAGTGTTCCAACTGAGTCAAAAACTATCACGGTTTCTACTTGAAGGATCCAACTTTTATATGCTAATAAACAGCTTCGATCATTGTTAAGCTGAATCTTTCTTGTTGGTTTATGATGAAACTTTGCTCCTTCATGGAGAGCGCATGCATTAGACAAGCTATGTGTTCTAATTCTGAGAATGTATTGTTGTTTGAATAAAAATGTGCTTGGTCTCAATCCTTTTCCATATTTGTTAAGCACTGTCGACATTATTTTTTTCTTCTTGAAATTCGGCCGTAGCCTATAATACTATAACAGTAAAAACAAGATACATCAAGTACAAAAAGTTCGATCCTCGTCGAGAATCATGCAAAAAATCGAGTGGGAGGGACATGCCCCTACGCCACTCTGTATCATCTAAACAAGAAACGGAAGCTACAAAATCGCCCGCTCTATTAGCAGCTCTGTATACATGAGATATCTTGTATGCCTTGAAGGCGCAAAAAAGGTCGGCGATTTGGGCCATGGTCTTGTTAGGGGGGTGTCCTCGGGCTGCCCGCTGAAGGTCCGCAATAATGATGGCTGAGTCGCCCTCTATCCAAATCCCGTCCGCCGTAGTCGCCCACTCCTGGGCGGCTGTCACTGCAATGAGGGCTCCCCTCGCTTCTGCTGTCAAAGTGGCATGAGTATAGAGCTTGGAATCAGTTGCTACTAGGAAATTCCCTTGATGATCTCGAACAACTCCACCTGCGCCTACCGCACCGTTCTGTTTAACGGAGCCATCAAAGTTTACTTTAATCCATCGCGGGGGTGGGGGATCCCAATGGGATGCAGAGGGGTAACAACAGCCTTCGAAGCTGTTGGGATCCCAGTTTCCCACGTTGGATGAAGGCTGTTCTTGGGCTTCATTAAAATAAACAAGTGCAGCGATAACTCGAGGCAACGGGAAAGATTTGTTGTGGACTCGACCGTTGCGAGCTCTCCATGAGTGGTACAATGCCGCCACCGCTCGGATTGCCTGAGGATCAGTTGGATTTTGTTGAACTCGTGACTGCAGTTTGCTGAGAAAGATATGCAGTAGATGACCATCGCAAGCTTGGGACAAGGGAGATGCCGCTGCGGTGTCAGCCACCAAAGTTGGTGGCGCGGGTCGACATTAGTTTTTTGGTAATTTATCGCTGAGCACATCAAAAATTCACATTCTTATGCATCCTGGCTATCTGCGATGGTAGATTAAGTCTTTATGTGTATTGCAAGAAAGATCAAATCTCTCGCACTAGTGTTTTCTAGAGATTTAGTTTTTACTAAAAATTCAGAACGGTTAATCAAATAAATTAATATTATTATTTTGTTCAGAAAGTAGAAGAGTACCAAAGAAGAAAAAGAGAACATTAAACAAAATATAAACGGAACAATCAAGATATATACCTGATTGCTCGGCCGTGCTTATGAGGATGATTGAATATGGGGGATGAATTCTTGAGCTTTACTGCAAGAAGAGTAAAGAGTCGAGTATTCGATTTCAACTTAGTGGGATCACATACACTTATTTTCTTATGAAAATATTTACTAATGAATATTAATTGTCACTTTTAAAGATTTTAATCTGATGGTAATAACTGATATATATAAGAACATGAATTGGCAGTAAGAGATTTAAACTATAAAAATGATTAAAATAGCATAATTCAACTATTATGGCAATTAAGATCTGTTTGAGACAAAAACAAATAAAATCCTATTTTGGCAGAAAGCTTTTTATAATTATATTACAATTATATTTTTAAATAACATTTATATAAAAAAGAGGAGATAATTACCTACAAGCTATACTATTTAGCTTTATTTATGTTTTACCTATCCATTCTTAGTTAATTTTGCTATGCACACTCAAAACATTATAAAATCTTACATTCACACACTTGAGTTAAAATTAAGTCAAAATCTATTTGAAAAAAAAAATATTTTGTTAGCAAATCATTAAAATTATATTTTTACCCTTAATGGTATGTATTTTTTCTTTCTCAATGCCACACTAAAGCGCTGATTTGTCCTAAAATTAATTCACGTCGCAGATATCTCCTTTCCTTGCCACCACTTAAATATCAATATTTTAGGATTTTCACTTAAAATATATTTAAATATTTTTAAAATAATATGATGAATATCTCAGATTTTTTGTAACCTAACTAAAAAAATTATGATTACTCATTATAATAGAAACAAGTTAAAGTATGTGTATGTGAGATTTTGTAATGTTTTGAGTGTGCATAACATAATTAACTAAGAATGGATGGTAATGTATAAATAAAATTAAATGATGTGGCATGTAGGTAATTATTCCAAAATAAAAATATTATATAGGACAAAAAATGAAAGAAAATTCAAAAAAAACAAAATCTTCTGGACAGAACCTGAAGTAGCCAGGCAGAATAATACCAGAACACACACGAAGAGCACTTTTTGAAAGATAAAAGCAGATATATATAAATATATATATATATATATATATATATATATATATACACATATATGAATAAATTATTTATTTTTTCTGCTGCTGCTGGTAAATAAGTATAAGCAGGAAATCAGCCTAATTATGCTGCTAATCTACTGATTACCTGACTACTGGATTTAGGATTAATTAAATTAATTTTTTAACTTTTTTTAAAAATATGTATAATATGAATTATATTGAATATAAAACCAAGTTTATTAATTTATTAAAAATTATGTTAGATGTGAAATAAAATGATTGTTTAATATTAAAATGCGTAAAATAAGATGTAAGATAAAAATTTTAATTTTTCTAAAATAAATTAAAATTTTTGGCTATAATTTTTTTTTTTTGCAAATCAAACAAAGCATAATAAAGTTTTAGAATACCAATTCAGAAGAACCCTAAGAAATTTAGTGAAAATGGAGAGCAAGAGCAACTATCTCTGAAATGAAGAGTTATATAACAAGGCATGCATTAAGAGAGTTCAAAATCATAATTGCTTCCTTAGGTTAGAGTATATTTAAGCAACATAAACAGAATTGAGGTTCAAGAGCATTTAATTTGAAATCGAAGTCAACTAGTCGTAGAAGCAGCTAGAATCATGTTGGCTCTAACTGAAAGTTTTCCGTATGGCACCATCCATCTTGGCTTCAATGCCGAGTCAAGACCAACTTCCCTTTCTGTCGGCATTGTCTAAGCGAACCATCAAGTAAATGGAAGAGATGATAGAGCGGTTGCGATAGCTCAATTAATAGTATAAATACAAATTAGCCACTAAAATAACATGCAATAAAAGAAGGTAATTAGTTTGTGACTTATATGAGTATTGATGATATAACCTTCAAAAAATCAAAAAACAATCAAACAATAAATAACGGGCACCACAACCTACTTTGCCCCCGCTGAAGCATGGTGGGTTGCAAATAGGATATGCATAACATTAACTATTCTTTTATCAAAATTAACACCCCAGAGCTACAGTCCACATGATGGTCAAAAGGGAAAAAGGTCCATTCAACAATCGAGGGAATCCTTGCGTTAAAGATCAAAGGTCACTCGAAATGCTTCGCCGAATAGGCAGTGACCTGAACTGTCCTAAGATCACAAAGTCGAGCATGGACTTGAACAAGCCTCCAACATGTTAGAAATTAAACTTGATTAATGCAGGATGCAGTTTCAGAAATCAAAGGTCATGTCTTGGCTTAATTCTGGCATTAAATGGCTGATTAAACTCCTTTATGTTATATATTGATTGAAAGGTATTGAAGTCAGAAGTTCAATGCAGAAAACGTCTCCACAATCAGAAATTAGTAGAGGGAGTTATGACTACTTTAGTGAAGCCTGTTCAGCTACCCTATAAAACCGAAATTATGTGTTTATTAGCTTTAAATGAGTCTTGTTAACCTAATGAACGTTTGGAAGTTTAAGAGTCACTTTGTTTAGTATAAATAGTCTTTGTAATCAGCATTTTAAGTATGAAGAAGATGATAAGTTAAAATTTCTTCCATTCTTTCAAGTTTTCTCTTCTACCACATTATATTAGATAGTATTGTGCTTACCACCTTCCAACAAAGTGGTATCAGAGCTTGGTTGCTTAAAGATATGGCATCAAGCAACTCTCTTTTCTTCCAATATCCACGCCTCAC
>KZ451984.1:865622-875891 GCA_002786265.1 Apostasia shenzhenica
CCGTATCCGCCCACTCTTGGGCAGCTGTCATCGCGATGAGTGCTCCCATCGCTTCTGCTGTAGTAGTGGCATGAGTGTAGAGCTTGTAGCCAGTCGCTAGTAGGAGGTTGCCATAGTGATCCCGCAAAACCCCCCCTGCGCCTGCCGCACCGTTCTGTTTAACGGAGCCATCAAAGTTCACCTTAATCCATCGTGGGGGTGGGGGATCCCAATGGGATGCAGAGGGGTAACAACAGCCTTCAAGGCTGTTGGGATCCCAGTTCCCCACGTTGGATGAAGGTTGTTCTTGGGCCTCGCTAAAAGAAACAAGTGCAGCGATAATTCACATGATATTTGTTCTCCATATTTTAGTTTTAGGGTGAATGTAATTATTTGGACATTACCTGGGAGGTATGAGTTAGGCATAACGTCGTGCACGATGAACGTGAAACCCCGGGTTAAGGCGTACTGTCGTGCACGAGAAACGTGAAACCTCGGGTTAGGTATAACCTCATGAACGATGTTATATCGTGTGAATTTTTGGTGTCACGTGTATAACTAATCCTGAAGTCAGATGTTGGGATAGTATGCAGTTGGTGGGCAAGTTCTAAAAAGTTGGTGAGAATGAGCTCTTAGTCGTGTCATGTGTTGAGTTGCATGAAAACATGCAAGAGAATATATATTCTCTAAGTCTGTTTTTTTCTCTCTCATTAACTCTTTTTGTGAATTTTGCTTTCCTGAAAACTAAAGTAACCCAACGGACAGGACGAACCTGAAGTAGAGGAGGTTCCAAGTTAATATTCATTTATTTTCTTGGTAATGACAGACGCAAGGTAGGCAAATCTCATGCATATAAATATAAAGAAGATAAAGCTATGAATCTTTTACTTTTTACGAAAAGGTATGCATATTTTTCTTTAAAAAATGTGCATGAAATTCCTGATTTATAACTAAATATCTATGTAAAGAAATTTTGTGATTGCTCTATTACCTTCTTGTTAACTGGATAAGATAATGATACGGAGAGTAACTTGAAAGTCAATTCTAGAGGACTTGTGTTAAAAAAATGAACTGTGAGAGAAAAAGGAAGAAAAGATTGTTTTCGATTTCTCATTGTATAGGTGTTTACCCAAACTGAAAAATGATAATGTTGATACTGTAAGTCCAATCTACTACTAAGGGTAGCATCGGCAAAGATGATAGTATTGTAAGTCTAGTCTACCGCTGAGGGTAGCATTGGTAAAGATGATGTTATAAGTTCAGTCTACCGCTGAGAGTAGTATTGGCAATGATGATGATGACGTAAGACTAGTTTATCGCTGAGGATAGTATTGACAGTGAGTTAAAATATGTGGTACTATGGGTAGTCGCTGAGGACCATTTCAGTGAGTTTGGGCGGAGAGGCAATACACCGAGAAATCAGAACCGGTTGAACATTTATCATCCCTGATGTTTAGTGGGACAATCATCGTCCTCGATGTTAGGTGGGACTGGGTGACGCTTCATTCCAAGGACTTGGGTGTGTTCTTATGCAGTGTGGTCATGTGATAGCTTATGATTCGCGTTAACTGCGACCCCACGAAAAGAACTATCCAAAAATATGACAACATTATTTATATGAGGTTAAGAGTGAAGTATTCAGTTACCATCAAAGTTTAAGATATATTTTCATACATCCAAGGAAGTAGACTATTTCATAGCCGAACTACATACATTTTGGTGTCTTCTTACTTTCTTTCTAGATTGTTGTTATTATGTGGTATATTTGACTTTTATCTCTTATTAAATCCTGAGAAAATTCTCTTTTTCATATTGAATTAGAGATTTTGTTCTAACATTTTTCTCTTTTTTATCTCCAAAATAATTAAACAATCCCAAAAGTACGTTTTACAAAAACAAGGCCTCAAAATCAATTGGTAGTCCAAATGTGCATCTGAGATTCATGTTTGATCTCGATGAAACAAAATGAAAGCTAATCAGATGGGCGATATAGAACTTAAACTTGAAATCTCATGAGCCAACCAACTTTAATTTAAATTTTAATGAAAAAAAAAACAAGGAGAAAATATTAAAAGAATTATGAATTTATATAAAAGAAGGGATAAATCTCAGGTACCTGATTGTAGTTTAACCAAACAAAGGATAATAGGACTGGTGAAGGACCAAGCTCTCCCACTTCTCCCCAATCGGCGCCATGCAAGACGGAGCTCTCTCTCTCTCTCTCTCTCTCTTCCAACCAACAACTTTTGCTTTTCCCTGTTTTTCATAAAATAAAATAAAAATAAATAAAACAAAAAAAAAATCAGACTAAAAACAGAAGACAAACAAAAAGAACATCTCCTCCCTCCTCCATGGCCGCCCTTCTGCCACCACTCCGCCACCACCACCATTCCCTCCTCCGCCTCCTCCTCCTCATCATCTTCCTCCCCAACCTCGCCATCTCCGAGATCAAGAAAACCTACATCCAATTCGACTCTCGCGCCATCATCCTCTTCGAGCAGTTCGGATTCTCCCCCAGCGGAGCCGCCTCCGTCTCCATCTCCCACGCCACCCTCCGCCCCCACCCCCCCAACCTCAATCCCTCCTCCCTCGGCTTCATCCTCGTCCCCAACACCTTCTTCCCTTTCATCGCCAACGAATCCTTCTTCGCTGAGGCCGAGCACCAGAGCTTCTGCCCTCTCTCCAGCCGCTTCGTCTTCACCCTCCTCACCTTCCAGAACCTCGACGCCCGCACCTCCTCCGGCAATGGATCCGTCACCATCGCCGCCTCCGACGAGTACACCCTCCTCTTCGTCAACTGCGCTCAGAACGGCGTCGAGGTGACCATGGACGTCAGGACCGAAATGTACAACCTTGAAGGCGGTGGAGTTAGGGATTACCTGCCGGCGGGAAAGGCACAGTTGCCGTCGATCTACTTCGGGTTCTTTCTGGCGTACGCCGCATTCCTGGCGGCGTGGATTAAGGTTTGCGTCCGGCAGCGGCCGACGTTGGAGACGATTCACCTTGTTATGGCGGCGCTGCTGCTGTTCAAGGGGTTGAAGATGGTGTGCGCGTCGGAGGACCTGTGGTTCGTGAAGCGGACAGGGACGGCCCATGGATGGGACGTCGCCTTCTACGTCTTTGGGTTCTTCAAGGGGATTCTTCTCTTCACCGTCATCGTCTTAATCGGAACCGGCTGGTCCTTCCTCAAACCCTACCTCCAGGTTTGCATAAGCTCCCAGAAGATCCGTTGGCCTTTTATTTTAAGCAACTTTAATAACTTCATACATGTTAAAATTTGAATGTTTTCAATCATATATATAGTAAATCCTTCTTTTAGAGTACCATTCTATAAAAACTAATGCTATATAATTTTGATGAATAAATTAATCAATGAAAATTTAAGATTTTAATTTACTAAATAAAATGCCAAACTATAATGGGTGTCAGTTATTAAAGACGTGTAACATTTTTCTTCGGTAAATAATATATATGTAGATCATAAGCAATAAAGTCATTTAAGGGGTCGTTTGGTTCGTTGTTATCTTAGTGTTATGTTATATAATCTAGATATTGTGACATTTAGACGTCATCTTTTAACTAACAAGCCCCCTAAGATAATTTAATTTGTGGATTGATAGATGTATTAACTAAAGCACTTCTAATTAAGAACTTTAGATGACTTGAAATGAGCTAGAATGATCGAGGACCGAATTAAATATTCATTAAACTTATACAAAAGAGTCGATCTTTAACTCGAGTATTGTGAAGCTCAACATTCCAACCGCGAGCCTTACACAAATATGTTGAAGTGATGTAGATACCTCAAAAGATTGTCAATGTTTCACAAAAATATAGCGAAGAGTTGGCCTTCAACAGGAACAACAATATGGAACAAATGAGAAAACTTCTATGAAATGTTTATTTTAATTTTTTATGGAACAGAAATCTATGAAATGTTTTCAGGAGAGGGAGAAGAACGTGCTGATGATAGTGATCCCGCTACAAGTGGTGGAGAACATCGCGTCGGCGGTGATCGGTGAAACGGGGCCGGCGGAGAAGGACTGGGTATTCTGGAACAAGATCTTTCTCATCGTCGACATCATCTGCTGCTGCGCCGTCTTCTTCCCCATCATCTGGTCCATCAGAAACCTCCGCGAAGCCTCCAAGACAGACGGAAAGGCTGCTCGGAACCTGCAGAAGCTCACCCTCTTCCGCCAGTTCTACATCGTTGTCGTCGGATACCTCTACTTCACCAGAATCTTCGGATCAGCTCTCGAAGCCATTATCAACTATCAGCATCAGTGGGTGGTTACTGTGGCAGTGGAGCTCGTCAGCTTGGGCTTTTACCTCTTCGTCTTCTACAACTTCCAGCCAGTGGAGAGGAATCCCTATCTCTATGTTGGGGACGAGGAAGAGGAGGCGGCCGCCGCAGCTCTGGAGATGGAGGACGGATACGAACTTTGACATGGAGATCAGGTCATTTTTTTTTGTTATTTTATTTTTCATATATTCTCTGCCTTGTTCCCCTTTCAAAGTTTCGTATGTTGAAGCAATTTTTGAGGTTACTTCTCCTAACCTCCCATTTGGATTGAGATAGAGTTAATTAACCTGGGGTATATTAACCTAATAAGAATTCTAACCCAACTAAGTTAAAAAATTTAATCCTGAATTACGTTTGGCTACTAACCCGGATTGAGCAAATGTTTTATTTGGTTGTTTAATAACTTAACCTTAGCTAAAAAAAATTGCTGAGATTGAAATAATAAAAACCTTATGACAATACCCATTTAAAGAAAATGGTTAAGATAAAACACCATAAAACTATTATAATTATTATAAAAAGTATTACAAATTTCAGCATATAGAGACATCACTATAGAAGGTTATTAACATTGAAATAATAAAAATTTGATTACAATACCTCATTTCAAAAAAAATAAATCTAAAATAAAACGCCATAAAATTATTACAAAAAAGCATTACAATTTTTAGTACACAGAGACATCACCATAAAGAGTATCAAATACTATCAAATACATGAACATTAAGCAATGCCAATATTACTTATCCATAACTACTCGATGATATTTGTTCTTATGATCTCCCCTCTTCGTTGTTCACCAATCGACACTTGTCTAGATGGGGCATCGACCTCTGCCATCTCATCATGGTTATGAAGAGGCTGCATATCACTCTCACACATATTGAAGAATGTGTTTTGCTTATAATTCCTATCAATATAATTATGTAAAATACAACAAACAAGTACAATATCTGTCTACACATTAAATAAGAATAGTTTTATATTAGTTAACACCTTGAACCATTCCTTGAGAATACTAAATGTCCTTTTGATCACGTTTCTAAGTTGAGTATGCCTGTGGTTGTATATTTCTTGCGGCTTCTCATATCTACGCTGCATTGGAGTTCGATAGTTACTTAAGTGATATTGACATCTTCGTATTAATTGGTGCCAAAAATTTGTCAGTGTTTGCATAGTCTGAGTCGACCAAATACATCTTTTCTATTGAAAAAAAAGAATCATTACAAAATTATCTTTTTATAAAAAAGGTAATATTTACCTGATGGTACAGAAAATCTGCCTCTTTCCAATGTCCATTTCAACACGCGCATGTCAGATGCTGACCCCTCCCTGTCAGTTGCAATATATACAAATTATCAGCCATAAGAAACTGTCGCCATAACATTCTGTGATATAAAATCTTTTCTATTTCTATGTCACTTTTATTTTTGGTGAGAAACTATTGCTGGAATATAAGTTTCATTGATTGCACCCAAAATATCTTTGAAATATGGATAAAAGTTAGAGTTGTTCCTAATATGTAGATGACAAGGAACGATTGGATCAGTTAGTATAATATATTCATCCTTTAATAATAATATGCCTTGTAAGACATGATTAAAAGTTTGACTAACTATTTCTAACAAGTGTTAAAAGAACTCAAAAATAGAATAGTAACTATCTGCTTGAGCAACAACTCATAGAAAAACAGCTAGTTGTTCAGCCGTTGGTATGAAATGAGTGTCACTAGAATACCACGTCTAATCATGATGTCTTTTAAACCAACAAAAGCCTGTGCCGACATACGAAAGCAATTATATGTTTGAATTTCATGACCATTAATAATCTCTTATATATATACTTTTTTAGGATAAGGTCTGTCATACATAGTGCATGGAATTCTTGTGGTAGGATTGTTTGATTGAGCAAATTCATATATGATCTCGATTATTGTCATCTCGTCATCTATATTTGTTATTAAATTTGCAATCTCCTCTCCATAAAAATGCCTTAAATCTATTTGCATAATATATAATTATTCGAGTACAAACAATAAACTATTAATTAAAATTTGCAGTAAGAGAAGTTACTATATTCATAAATATTACAAACACATTAATGATTACTATCAAGCGTAGGCTTAATTATTGTTCTTCTGGCATGACATACATTAACATTAAATAACAAAGCAGTTCAAAAAAAAAAGAGCAAAGCAACAGTGTCATCAAAAGGAAAGAATCTTATAATGAAATGAATTAAAATGAAACTAAGGAAATTTTGGAGGGAAGAAAAATGGGTTTGGATGATCCATAAATATTGGCAAATGACCAAACTGAGAATGTCATAAAAGAATTGCCGCAATCCATGTCTCCTAATGTGATCCTTCAAGTATCATGAAAACTGTAATGTTATTTGGCATTGCATTAAATGAGTCAATCAAGGCAATAAAGGTAGTCTCTGATAGGTTTTTAAGTGACTCATGTTTCTTTAATGCATCCTCCATGGTATATGGCATTGCATGATATATGACATGCATTGCCACAATTGTCCTGTTCCTAAGTTCATCTATTGTGTTGAAATATCTGCAGTGCGTTTCCCCGAACTTTCAAACGCAGCATTAACAACAACTTCCTGATATTGAATGAAAACGTAGTTTTCTGCAAAACTAGAACCATCTTGCATAAATCCTAGATTATTAATATTACCATCATTATCGACATCTTGTTTTTCTTGTACATTGAATTGCATTTCAAGAGAATTAGTATCTGAGACATGCACAGCAGTGGATCAACATGGTTACCAAAAGCGTATGCATTTTTGATAATACTCCTTATGACTTCGTAATAAGGTAATGACTTATTTTATAAAGCTTTATATTCAGGATGTACCTATAAAATTCAAAATGATCAATTAAAAAATAATTACATGTGGGGTTGTTAGATTTAAATTTATTTGGTGTACTGGAGGATTTCTTCCCAGCACATGAAATAATGTAGGATTGGGTAAGTGGGCTCAGTAATAATATATTTAGAGGATGATCATCTAATAAATGGGCTCAGAAAATAATAAGAATTTAAATTGAAAAACTTCAACAGAAAAAGATCATCACTTCACTATTTCACTACCGACTAGCATGCAACAAAACTTCAAATGAACAGAACAATAGAACATCAACAATACATCCAAAAAACAGAAAAGTAGCTCATGGGAGATCATAATTAAGCAACAAATCGAAACAGGCATCATTAGAACTTCATATTTAGCCTGCAGTATAAGCAAAAGGAAATAGCAGCAAAAGCTAAATGGAAAATGCAGTTAAGCTAATTATCTAAACAATAGTAATAGAATAAAGAGAACAAGAGCAAGAAAATCAGTCAGGTCACCAACCAAAGTAATTATAAGCACGAACAAAAACTTATTTGCAAAAATTTCATCATTGCTCATATCTTAATTAGAGAATTTTGCCCACATTTTATCTCACCAAATGTACGATCAATGCAAGATAGGCATATAAACCAGATCACTAAATTAACAAATGACAAGTAAATAGCTGATCATAAATCGGAAAAAGCAATAATATAACTCTTTATAAAGTGAGCTCATTAATTATTAACATAATATAAAGCATGTAATATAGATGGGCTTAGAAAATTTATTCTCAATCAAGTACAAAATTTTCAAAAATATAATATTTCATAAATCATAGATCTGTAGAACAAATGTAGTACTGCTAAGTCTCATTATAAATCATATGGCTCATTATCAAAAGAATTATTGAAAATTATAGACCTCATTATATGACAAATTATAGGTCCTATATGATAATATTGAATATAATTTTGTTATAATAAAAATTATATTTCTAGTTCTAAGAGACTAAATTTCAAGAAAATTTTCATTATCTATATCTTATAAAGAAAAACTTGTTTAAAAAATTTCATTATTGCTCACATCTTAATTAGAGAATTTTAATTTTTAAATACATTATTATTGCCCACATCTTATCCCACCAAATGTAATATCAATGCAAGATAGGCACATAAACCAGTTTACTAGATCGGTACAATGAAAGATAAATAGCTGATCATAGACCAAAAAAAGCAAAAACATAGCTCTTTATAAATTAAACTTAGTATTAACATAATATAAAGCATGTAGCACAAATGGGCTCAGAAAATTTATTCACAATTAAATACAAAATTTTCAAAAACATAATATTTCACAAATCATAGATCTCTAGAACTAATGTAGCACCAGTAAATCTCACTATAAATCATATGGCTCATTATCAGAAGAATTATTTGAAATTATAGGCCTCATTATATGATATAAATCATAGGCCCTATATGGTAACACTACGAGTCTTAATTTCAAGATCTAAAATCTTCATTGCCCATATCTTAATTAGAGACACTTAATTTTTAAAAATATCATCATTGTTCATATCTCAATTAAAGAACTACAATTTTTAAATATATCTCAGAGAAATAATTAATATCATATAAGTCATAATCAATGAAATTATAATATACTTATTGAAAATCCTTTTAATACAAGTAAATAGATTGCAAATTAGTATAGAAAGCATATAAAAGAAGAATCACATAAATAGACTATATATAGAAACAAATATAATGCAATAAAATTTATATTAAATGTAATAATAATAGATGAGTTGTAAGATATAAAAAAAAATCCTATATAGCTATATGGATAAAAAAAATCAATTAAAAAGATAAAAGTAACATGAAATTGAGCAAAACTGTGACGCCCCGGTTTCCCGGACGCCAGAAAATTATTTCTTATCTTCAATCTCATTCAGTCATTTAATTAATTTCACAAATAATCACAAGTCAAAAGAAACCTTCAACTTATCTTTTCTTGCCCTATGATCCTCCTAGTGTCACACCTGCCACCAAAACATGGCAGGAGCCTGTTACTACAGACTCAGTAGATAAAACAGTATCCAAAAATAACAATAATCATTCAATATTACGCACAAAATGAATACAACTCATGTATTACCCGAAATAACATCAATATGCATAATAACAATTCCATATGCAATAACCTTTCATATCAATATCCATATTTTACTCATTATTATTATTATATCTTTGGGCCCTAGGTTTCTCAACCAATCACCTCAAATGCCACAATCATTTCTCATCAGCTCACAAAGGGCATTGGACGCCGTCGCGCCAAATCAAGCTCGAGCTGGCATGTGTGACTGCTGTGAGAAACCTGTCTTTAATCATCATCGCCTTTAAAATCATGCATGCAAATATCAACTCAATGTGCAATATGAACATGCCATATCATAGTCAGCATAATATCAAATGTAATAAACAATTAATTTATCATAATATATCGTATCATTAATTTCACTTAAGATAACAGCATACCTAGCATACATGACATAATAACAATTATGATATACATTTACATAACATTTGCAGAAGCAGTCTCATCTTAAGAAATACATTCCAGATAATTCTAACAGAAAAGATATCATTTTCTAAGTCTCATCCATTCATTTCATATCTCATATCTAAGAATCAACCTTAATAATTCTCTCAATTGCTCCAAAAATGAAAACATAGATTCACTCAATAAATCAAACACCAATAAACAGCAGGACTTGAAATCCATCCATACAAGTCCTAAATTCTCACAACAAGACATCAACACGATATCATTGCCTAGATAATCACATCGCACTCATTTCCTGGTGTATTAAACAAAATACACATCAGACGTAAACGTACACAACATCACATCAGAACATACCGTAAAACACACATCTCATCAGAATATACACTTCATACATCAGAATATCATTTCATTAACATAATTAATCGGACAGGATTACCTACCGATCAAAGCTTAGAAATCCGAAATAGCTTTCCCTCTTCTTCTTCTTCTTCTTCTTCTTCTTCTTCTTCCTCTTCTTCTTCTTCCTCCTCCTCTTCTTCCTCCTCCTCTTCTTCCTCCTCCTCTTCTTC
>KZ451984.1:879780-891821 GCA_002786265.1 Apostasia shenzhenica
TTCTTCTTCTTCTTCTTCTTCTTCTTCTTCTTCTTCTTCTTCTCCACCTGTTGCTGGGGCTAGCGGCAGTGCAGCGCTGCTGCTGCTCTCGGCGGAACGGCAGAACGTAGGGCGCGGACGCGGCACCGAGCGGGAGAGAGAGAGAGAGGAAATTCCCTTTTCTCTCTCCTGGCGCAGCGACACGCGAAAGAAGCGGAGAAAGGCGGTTCCGCCGCTGCCCTATCTGTTTGGAACAATTGCATTTTGGTCCCCCTGATTCCAATCTCTTATAAATAGATCCAAAATTATTATTTTTAAGTCCAAAAATATTTCTTTTAGGTCCAAAATAGTTTCAACTTTTAAGCTTCATATCAAACTATAATTCAAATTTTCTTTTATCTTCACATATAATTTCAGGATGTCACAATCAGGCTTTGATCTTTCTTGACTAGGCACTTGAGCATAATCAATACTATCAAATATTCGTAAATGTGACACATTTGGCTTCTTTCCACTTCATGCTTCTTGAGGTATTATATTCTTCACAGTTTTGCTAGAACTAAAGATAAACAGCACAAGAAACTGCTTCCGCCCAAAATTCTTTAAGCATTCTTTTTACTTTTCAACATGCTTCTAGCCATATTTAAGATTGTCCAATTCTTTCTTTCTGTTACACCATTCTATTGTGGGATCTTGGAACTGTTAAAGAATGATGAATTTCATGTGTTTTGCAAAAAAAGTGGAATTCATTTGAAGTAAATTCACCTCCTCTATCAGTTGTCAAAAATTTGATTTTGAAACCACTTTTTTTCAATAAATATTTTGAAATTCTTAAAAGCACTAAAAACTTTCAATTTTGTCTTAAAAAAATATACCCTTATCTTTCGAGAAAAATCATCAATGAACAACAAGAAATAGTTGTTCTTACTAAGCGATAGAGGATTGATTGGCCCATAAACATCTGCATGTACAATCTCAAGTTGTTTGATTGCCCTTAAAGTTGCTTCCTTTGGAAAACTCTTTCTTGCATGTTTGCCAAGTAAACAAGCTTCATATAATTAATTGGGATATTGCATATATGGAATACCTTTGACCATCTTCTTTTGATATAGAGATTTGAGCCCATCAAAATTGAGATGATCAAATCTTATATGCCAGCACCATGATAGATCTTTTACAGTTGCTTTCAAATACTTTGTCACATCAGTTTGGAGATTTAATAAGAACATCTTATTCTTTGTCATGGATACTTTGACAATAAGATTATCTCTATCATCTTTTATGAAAAGATATCTGTCTTTCATTTGAATTTTATATCCCTTCTCCAAGAGTGTCCCAAACTCAAAATATTATTTTTCAATTTGTGAACATAGTAAACATCTTAGATAAGTTTGTAACTTCCATCTTTCAACTTAATTAAAATAATAACTTTGCCTTTGATTTCAACTTTTGAGGAATCACCAAAAGTGACAAAGTCATTGCTCATTCTTCAAGCTTCACGATCTTGCTTTTATCTCCACACATATGATTGCTTGCTCCATTATCAAGGTACCATGAACTTGTATCTTCCTTGTCATCTTGAAGTGCCAGTAGGAGTGTTGGCTCTTCTTCTCTTTCTTGTTTCTCTTTAATTGTATTTACTTTTTCTTCTATCTCATTAGTAGTATTTTTGTATTCCTAAGAAAAATGACTATGTTTGTGACAATTGTAACATTCAATATGAGATTTATCATACCTTGAATTGAATTGTATGATCTTGAATAATCACCTCTTCCTCTACCTCTTCCTCTTCCATGTCTTCTTGACGAAGCTTGATGTCTTTCTAAATTGAAAGAATTTTGATCACCTCTCCCTTGATGATGACCACAATCTCGTCCTCGACCTCTCCATTGAGATCTTCCTCCATGTGCTTCACTTTTTTTGTGAAAAGTGAGCTTTGTTTGCAAAACTTGCTCAATTTCATTAGTTTTGCTTTTGTTGTGTCTCTTTTCGTGAACTTGCAATGATCCACATAGTTGATCAATGCTCAAATTCTCTAAATCTTTACTTTCTTCAATGGCTACTACCACATGTTCAAATTTACGATCCAACGAGCGAAGGATCTTTTCGACAACACGAAGATCTTGCACATTTTCTCCATTTTTTTCATTTGATTGACGATTGTCAATACTCTTGAGAAATAGTCTGAAATTGACTCTTTCTCCTTCGTTTGAAGAGCTTCAAACTCAGCCCTTTAGAGTTCGAAGACGTACCTTTTTCACCTTCTCAACTCCTTCAAAATTCATTTGAAGAATATCTCATGCCTGCTTGGAGGAAGTAGCATTAGCGATTTTCATAAACATATCATCCCCTATACCTTGGAGGATGATTGTGAGGTCTGATTGGTCCTTCTTTCGAATTTTCTCTAGAGCATCTCTTTGAGCTTGAGTTAATGCCATCTCATCATCTGGCTCCTCAAAGCTGTTCTCCACCAAGCTCCATATTTCTTGTGAACCAAAAATGGCCTTCATGCAAAGCACCCAATTGTCAAAGTTTTCCTTAGTGAGGCATGTATATTAGAAGAAAAGAGAGTTGCTTGATGCCATATCTTTAAGTAACCAAGCTCTGATACCACTTTGTTGGAAGGTGGTAAGCACAATACTACCTAACTTAGTGAGGTAGAAGAAAAACTTGAAAGAAAGGAAGAAATTTTAACTTGTCATCTTCTTCATGCTTAAAATGTTGATTACAATGACTATTTATAATAAATAAAGTGACTCCTAAACTTTCAAACGTTTAGTTTAACAAGACTCATTTAAAGCTAATAAACACATAATTTTGATTTTATGGGGTAGCTGAACAGTCTTTACTAAAGTAGCCATAACTCCCTCCACAAATTTCAGATTGTGGAACCATTTTTTGTATTGAACTCCTTATAACTTCAATATCTTTCACAATATACAACATAAAGGAGTTTAATTAGCTATTTAATGTCAGAATTAAGCCAAAGAGTGACATTTGATTTCTAAAACTGTATCCTGCATTAATCAAGTTTAATTTCTAACAGGATGTACTTAATATTCATTAGTAAGTTTTCGTACAAAAAAAGATTGAGCTATATGCCATTTTATCCATTTTTATAGCTCGTTTTTTAATCTCTTTCACCATTCATGTTCTTTTATATACAGTTACCACCATTATGACTAGAAGTTTCAAAAAATGACGAGCAATATATCCATCACCAAATATGTTCATTTATCGTTTAGACCGTTGAGGTCCATTCAAAAACAAATAAATATATGTAGACCTATTAAGCTGGAAATTGAATTCTGAGCCTTTTAGCTTTGCAGTAAAACTCAAGGCTTCACCTCTTGCATTCAATCTCTGTCGTAAGTGCTATCTTGAAGCCATAAAGCAAATCATCGCTTAGTTTTCTCATTTGGGTGTTTTTTTTTGTAGAAAGAAAGAGTTTTCCTTTTATTTTCTCTTTTTCCTTATTAATACCGCACTAGTACGTACTTGCACAGAGAAGCAATACCATTTGATTAAATTGTATTCAATTTTCGAGTAAAACAAGCTCTTCAGAAGACTAGTAGGAGAAAGAAATTTAATCATTCTTGCAATACACAAAGACCTTATCTACCATTGCTAATAGCCAAGATGCATTAGACTCTAAATTGTTGACGTGCTCAGCAATAAATTACCAAAAAACTAACTAATGTATTCGAAAAACATGATAAAGGACCAGGCCCGCATACATTTTTATTCAAACGACAATACACTCAGAATTTTGATACACAGCTTAATCTAATACACACTCCACGAAGAAGCAAAGTTTAACCACAAGCCTCCAAAGAAATTTAGCTTAACATAGAAGCGGTTTGTTCGCATATAAAGATCAGGTATTTCAAGTGGAAACAACATTGGTTTTTGACTCAGCCGGAATAGTACTGCTGTCAGTCGTCGTCTTCTTCTTCTTAATGGGGGTGGCTCTTCCAAGTGGAATAGGGGAGACCAGGGTCTTTTCTTCTCCTTCAAGCTTCAACAACTGTGGTGCTTTTGCCATGCTCAAAAACCATTGGTACCACCGAGCAGATTGCTTCGGAATCCTTGCCATATAATCATCTTCCAAAACTTGCCGTGCATTATTCACAAAATGGAGCCCAAATTTGGAGGTGTATCCGAAGTTCCATTCAAAACTATCCAGCAGAGACCACACAAAATAACCTTTCACTTTCACCCCACGACTGATTTGTATTTTTTTTTTCAATGATCAAGAAAAGATAAAAGTGTCAGAAAATAGATATTATTTATTCATTCATCTTTTATCCTGAAGTGTACTAATTAATGATTAAGACAGTTGGACGGATAAATAAATATTAATCATATATATATATATATATATGAAAACTAGCACTATATATGTTTCGCTTTAACCAACTTACTGAACTTAGCCTCTCTATTTTGTTTCCCAAAAGACATTGTGGCGTTGTATAATATGTAAAACAATGTCACATATATGATCCAGGAGCTCCTCTTTGCTTTCTAATGTAAAATAATTTATTCTTATATCTCTCACATAAGCTGTATAAGCCTGCCTGTAGTCAAAAATCGCTCTTTATATAAATGAACTTCTTTAATTTTCTAAAATATCATTAGTGATTACTCCCCATCCTCTTTGAGTAAGTCATATTAATAGTAAAATTCTTTATCTTTTAGTAACGCACCTTATGGCTTCCGCGAGTTCATTTAGATGACTGGACTGATATTGTGCCCTGTACATATCATTCATCTCATCTTCAAGTGATTTTGGTAGGTGCGGGGAAGGGTCGCCAGGTGCGTTTTGCAGAACTCCTATGTATATTATCAGGAAAATAAATCGTAAGCAAATTAAATAATATGTGCAATCTACAGTAACTTAAATAGATTACATACCATTTTCTGTGATGTAAATGTCTGGATCACTGTATCTCTCTTTCACATGTAGAAGAAGATCCCTTATTCCTCTGGGATACACGTAGACCCAACTATTATTCTGAGAAATAAACAGTTAATAATAATAATTATTCATCCTCATAAATATATATAGATAAAAAATGGTAGGGCGGTAAACCTCCGAGTAGCCAATGGGAATGCCATTCTTGTCAACTGCACATAGAATCAACTTATTTAGTTAGTTGAACAGTAAATTGCGTACAGGTCTTTACAGTTTTTTTTTGTTTCAATCAGGTCCCCATTGCTTGAAAAAAATCTTTTAATTTGGTTAGGTCCCTCTGCTGAATTATCCATTAGTTAGAAACAAAATGGTTGCTTAATTTATTCATGTTAACGTCTGACACAAACCATATATAAAATCAAGTTGATAGTTTAAAAATTTTAAAATTATTAAGATTTATTAACACAAATTATAGTTTTCTCGAAAGAATTTTATGTTGTCCTAAGTAAAATTTTTTTGCTCACTTGACTTTTGCCAATTGTTTGGCAATGAGCTAAAAATCATGGCTAAAATTACTCACGACCAAAATTACTCATGGCCAAAATCTTAAATTTATTTTAAAAAAACTTAAAAAATTATTTTATATCTCATCTCACACAAATTTCAATATTAAACAATCACTTTATTTCACATCCAACACATTTCTCAACAAATCCATCAACTTTATTTCACATCATACACAATTTTTAATATAATCAACTTACTTTATTTCACATCATACACATTTTTCAAAAATGACTAAAAATTTCAACCAAACCTTCTTTTTTTTCTTGTTACCAAACAGAGAAAGTATAATTACAAACTACTAAAAAAATAGCTAGATCTTCTTCTCCTTTAGCTAGATGAAGAATTGTTAGGTGTAAGTAGTTTGTAATAATGCATTTAAAGTATGATGTAAATTTTAGATGATAAATAAGTAAAAATATCTCATTCATGGGTGACAATTTTTTTTTTCAATTTTTCATAAATATTTTATTTTTCATAAAAGTATCTAATCATAAGAAGTACAAATTGAAGTAACATAAAAGATGCATGAAATCAGATATATAGTAAATAAATAACATTTGTGTATATATTATATGCTCATACCTAGGGTATTAATGCGGGCATCATCACTGTATACCTTTGGCGTGAAATCCATCGTGAAACCTTGATCTTTGGCATAGCTTGATGTATAGTAATTAATGCCAATAAAATCAAAAGAATCCTTAAGCTTTACTGACTCCTCAGGTTTGAATATAGGAAGTCTCTCTCTCACCAAAGACTTCATAGAGAAAGGATAATCACCGAACTTTATTGGATCCATAAACCTGAATATATAGAAACAATTAATGTATTTAATTTATTTTGTTACAACGTAGGACACATAACTAAAAACTTAAATCAACAATGATTGAGCTTGGCTTAAAACCTAACATTGAGTAGGATATGAATAACATAAACTACTTACCATCCTATGTTGAAGTCATTGCCTCTTCTTTGTGCTTCAATATTTTGAGGGCTATTGTCGTAAGGTACCAACCAATCTGCAAGCATCGTGATCCCTATTTTTCCCCCTTGTGTTGGCTACAATAAATATATTAATTGAATATGTATCAAAACCTCTTTAACAAGGTATTAAACAATAAGAAATTTGATATTTCATATATGCCTGATATTCCTCTCTATAAAGTTGCACAGCTTCAGCATGAGCTAAGAGCAAATTGTGAGCAACGGTATATGGCTCTTGTATGGAGTTTCCCGCTGGACATTCGAAATCTACACCTCCATACTCCAAATTAGGAGTGCAACGACCTGGTGCATGCATTCCTAAGGTATACCCTCCTAGGCAGAAAGACAATGGTTCATTCAACGTGATCCAATTTTGTACTTTATCACCAAAATTATCGAAACATATTTTTGCAAATTGTTTGTAGTCCAACCTACAACAAACATAAAAACAACTATCTTGTAACTATAAATTGAATTTGAAACCTAAGGTAAAAAATCAAAGATATTAATTATGTTCATCTCGTTTCAAATACAAACCTAAAGTTCATAAGTAAGGGGGAGAAAAAAAAAAAGTCTAGAAGTTACTTACACTATACGTTCATTTAAAAAGCCTCCATACTCATCTTCTAGCTTTTGGGGCATATCCCAATGGAATATCGTAACAAATGGTTCTATTTCTGCATAAATCATGTAAACCAAATGTTCATTTACAACGAGTTCAACGTGTCAAATATGAAATAATTGCATAGCTCAAGTTGTGCTCTTACGGTGATCTAGTAATTCTTGAATCAAATTCTTGTAGTACTGAATTCCCACTGCATTTGGTGTACCACGGCCCTCTGGCAATATTCTTGACCAAGAAATGGAGAACCTATAAGCGTTTACACCTAATTCTGCTAGTCTCTTCACATCTTCCTTCAAATCCACATAATTATATACAGATTTTTGATCAGTGATCGCTCTATCCCGTCATAAATTATATATATATATATATATATATATATATATATATATATATATATATGTATATACAGCTACCACCTTATAGCTATAGTAGGAACCTGCTCCTGGTTCTCCGCTGCTTCGATCAGCAATTTTTTCTGGAAGAAAAAAAGATTAATTATATTGAAAGAGGAGGTCGGCGCATGTTAGAACTAAGTCCATAAAAAATAAATCGTGCATGCCACTTGACTTTTATACTATCAACAAAAGTTGTTAAACGTGATATTCTCTAAGCCCAATGGGAAAGAGACCTGCTTACCTAAGTATGAGGGGATCTAGCATTCGTACTACACCATCATTATAATTATCAAGTAGGATTGGAAAAATTGCGGTGTTCACTATCCAGGAGAAAATAAGAAAAAAAAAAGTAGCTAAACCAATTTATATCATGATTCTGTTAGCTTTCTGTTAATAATTGATTTTATAGGAAATTTGATTTGACATCATTTTAATATTATGTCATGTTATATTATTTAGATGTTTCAACAAACAAATATCATTTTTATAATAATAAATCTATAATTTTTTACAATATTATCTATATATATTAATTATCAAATTAAATTATTATTTTTTCTAAATAAAAATGCACAAAGAGAGTTAATGATATATATATACTATGAAGCACGAGTACGATACGGCAATACGGATACGATACGATACGGATACGGCGATACGCCAAACTTCAAAAAAGTAGGATACGGATATGTCAGGATACGACTGTTATATTTATGTATAATACGTCATATTCTCATATTTAAAATAAAAATCTATGGTAGATTATACTGGTTTATACATTTTGTTATAATTTTCAAAAATATCTTTTAAATTTTTTTTAAATTAATTATATTTTTTTAAACGTTATTAATATCACTAAAAAAATATTAGACAATTGAAGTACAAAAAATAAAAATATCTTTCAACAACTATTGAGTTTTAAAAATTTTATATTAAAATAATATTTTAAATTTATTTAATTACTTTCAACCTATCAGATCATCTAAGTGAGATGAGAGTTTAAATATATTTCAGTGAATTAGTTTAAGTTTTAATTTAAATCCGATTTAAATTAATTAGCTCAATGCAAACGACATATAATTGAAAATAACATATATAGATAATGTGACATAAACTCATATATACTAATCTAGTTAAAGTAGATATATGCTCTCCTCTCTCTGAGTGTTAACTAAATAAATAAACAAAATAAAAAGATTAAAGTTTTATCGTTTTCATAATATGAGCTTGATTAAAGTAAAAAGAAAGTGATCGGTGTCTAACAGAAGCAAAGATAGTATGGTTGATATAGAAAAACTAGATAATACAGTTGCTTGCAAATACCAAAATTTTTTTCTATTGCCGAAACACTAGCGTGCATTAAACATTTTGTAATCTCAATTATGTGAGTTCAGTATATCTCTCAATCTTATTATTTGAGTCTATGCGTGAGTTGTGTTTTATGTATAATATATTTTTTATTTTTTATCGTGTAGGCTAAACCAATTGTTTCAGCATTTTTTTCTTTAATTAGAAGTATCGAAAAGTATCGGGCAAGTATTGGGCAAGTATCTGGTAAGTATTGGGCAAGTATCGGGCGAGTATCGGATTTTTAAAAATTAAAAATAAAAATCGATACGCCACGTGGCATATCGGATACGTATCGGTGGAGTATCGGGGAGTATCGGTATCCGATACGAATACGATACGGATACGTTAGGCTCCACGAAGTATCGGTGCTTCATAGTATATATATATCCACCCCAAATATTTAACCCAAAGCTGGATTTTGTTATTTTATTTTATGAATTTTACTTTTAAAATCTCACATACAATATGTTTCTACTAATTTCATTCATCTAACCCCTGATCCATATAACAAACTTGGTATCTATATATCTAGAGTTAAAAAAACCTGGATACGAATGACAAAAAGTATCCCATATGCTGGGTCCTCGTCCTCCTTCAGTTGTAGCACCTTCCACCTGAAGTGACATACGATCGAAGACCAAAAGAAGAGAGCCATTTGAGATCATTTCGACTGAGATTTGTTATAACTTTGATTTTGAATATTATTCGACTATTTATAGAGAGGAAGCCAACCAAGACTTTCACTACAAACCTGATAAGCAGAAGAAGCAGCGCCAAAGCGAAAATCTGGAGGGAATCCTCCGTGAGCGTCGCCGAGCGTTCTTCCTGCTGCAGAGCAACGGACGGCGGCGGCAGCACGGCCGCCGAGGGGCCGTCTAACCCTGGGTGATATGAGAGAAGCCATTTTCTCCATCTTCGTGCCACTGATGGGAAGTGTAGCCAGAGGAAGAAGAGCCATTGATATAACTTGTAGATCTCTCTTGTTTTTATGAGCTGCTCTCTCAAGCATCATTCAACGTTAAAACGCTCTTTTATAGGCGAGCGTATAGCCTAATGCACAATTATGATGTCAATATTAAAAGTCATTGTTGGCAAAAAAAAAAAGTTTTATTTCATTTAAAATCCACTCAAATTTTTTCAGCTCGAAACTAGCCTAATCGGAAAAAAAATTATTTCAAATTGAGATATTATTTATATATGTTATCATAGTTTACATGAAAGTGATAATATCGTAAACAAATAATATTGAGATATTGCCCATTTTGATTCATTAGGCCTTACAATTTTATCTTTTAAAATGCATCTCTAAATCTCTGATCATGATGTCATATATACTAGTCATCAAATTTTCTCTACTTTTTGATCTAAAATAATTTATTTTTATGCTTCTTTTACTAACTCGAAAGGAATCTAAAAGTTGCTCTATGCACCAAAGATTTTTTTCTCTTAAACATCGCTTGGCGATCACTTTTCTCCCTCTCCGGTCACAAGTGATCGCAGGATTATGACCACCTTCCACACGACTTATCAAGCATTAATTAGGATGATTTTTTTTTCCTCGAGATCCTGATGCTCTTATTCAATTGAACAGTTCTTTCATCAACATTAAAAGATTATTCATAATAATCGCAATTATTTAATGAACTTTACGAAATAGTATTAAGTTATAAGCTTTGCGCAACTATTGTAGCAAATCATCAATATGAATAGGGTTAGGTGTAAGTTGTCATTAAGATTTAAATTTGCTGCATAAACTCTCATCTAATTAATGAGATATGGTGCAAATAAATATGAAAAAAAAAGAGATAATTAAGATAAATGGCGTGTAATATTTTAACTTGAAAATCGGGTCAATTCAAGAAAATCAAATTACTATAAGAGAAAATTAAATAAAAAATAAGCTCAATTAAAAAAAAAAATACAGGCAAATGGGACTCTAGGGAGTTGTAAATCTTGAAGTCTAATTGCATCATGATAACTATGCATTTGCTCCCCAACTTCAACATTTAATTATAATATCTCATAATTGTTTTGATAGTCGTTAATTAGTGCTTGAATTAAATGCTATTTAGTAGAATCCCCCAAGTGATTTTACTAAATAGAGCTTTAGATTTCACGGCTTCTCATGATCACTTTACTTATAAGATTTGATTAGAGACATTTGATTCCTTTCATTTTATAGTATGTTCTTTAATTAATTCACTTTGAGATCTTCTAACTACACTATTTGACATGTTCGAAAAGAAAGAAATAAGGCAGCAAGCTCGTCATGCTCTAAACATAAACAAAAAGAAAATATTGCTGAAAACCCCTCCTTTTCTTGTTTACTGCTTTACATAGTGATTGTATTCAATTTTTCAATATTTCAATTAAAAAAAAAATCCAAATTTTATAAGAAAATCTGGGTCTGTTTGTTTATAAGGTTAAATTTAATGAGATTAAAATTAAATTTGAATAGAGATATTTTTTTATTAAAAATTGTGAATGATATGAAATAAAGTTAGTCATTATGTTGGAATATGTAAGGAATGTGATATAAAACTAGTTATTATATTGAGATATGTGAAAGATATTATATAAGTTAGTTATTATTTTAGTAATGTGTGTAGGATGTGAAATAAAGTTAATTTTTAATATTAAATTTTATGTGTGATATGATATACCAGATTAAAATTAAATTAAATTAATTTTTAACTTCCAAACAGACGGGTCCTAGTCATGCTAAATAGAATAAGCTGAGCAATGAATGGATGAAATGACAGTTTAGTCTGTTTGTTTGTAAAATTAAATTTAAGAAGGTTAAAATTAAACTTGAATAGAAATATTTTTTTATTAAAAATTATGAATGATGTGAAATAAATTTAGTTATTATGTTGGAATTTGTGAGGGATGTGATATAAAGTTAGTTATTATATTGTAATATGTGAGGGATGTCATGATATAAGTTAGTTATTATTTTTGTAATATGTGTAGGATGTGAAATAAATTTAATTTTTAATATTAAATTTTATGTGTGATGTGATATGCCTGGTTAAAATTATAAAGTTGATGAAAAAAATTTTATTTTAATATTAGTAGGTGTGTAGGATGTGAAATAAAGTTTATTTAAGGTTGAAATCTGTGTTGGATGTGAAATAAAGTTGATTTTTAAGGTTGAAATTTGTGTTGGATGTGAAATAAAATTATTAAAATTTATAATAAAATTAAAATATTATTATTTTATTAA
>KZ451984.1:891846-923947 GCA_002786265.1 Apostasia shenzhenica
AGTTTAGTCTGTTTGTTTGTAAAATTAAATTTAAGAAGGTTAAAATTATATTAAATTTTATGTGTGATGTGATATGCCTGGTTAAAATTAAATAAGGTTAATTTTAAATTTCTAGACAAACGGGGCTTTAAAAGGTAACAAAAATGAAAATTACAAATTAGTTCTATAACAACCTCTTAGTTCCCATACGATCCTATTATATGTCATCCATGAGCTTCACGCGGGCTTGTTAATTTGGTTGGAGGATAAATTTGGGTAAGGAAAGAAAAAATATTTTATTTTATAAAGTTGATGAAAAAAATTTTATTTTAATATTAGTAGGTGTGTAGGATGTGAAATAAAGTTTATTTAAGGTTAGAATCTGTGTTGGATGTGAAATAAAGTTGATTTTTAAAGTTAGAATTTGTTTTGGATGTAAAATAAAATTATTAAAATTTATAATAAATTTAAAATATTATTATTATATTTTTTGCCCAATTTTAGGCATTTGCCAAACAAAGCCTATACTCAATATATTTTCCTTCCAGCATAGAATAAATGAATTATATGTACAATATATAATTCTGATGCAGTCTACAATGGAACCTACTGCATACATATTTACGTATTTACCCTCATAGATTAATTTAAGTACAATAGCCTTTCGTGCGTATTTAGGCCATGTTTGACTCGATGACTAAAACTAAAATAGTCTAAAATGTGAAATAAAATTAATATTTTTATTAAAAATTATTAAGTAAGTAAAATAATTTTTTTTTACATTAAAATTTATATTGAAAGATTAAAAAAATTATTTATTATTATTATTATTATTATTATTTAAATCAATACTATTTTGATTATGATTCTGATTCTCGCATTAAACAGAGCCTTAGAACCATAAAGTAAAGATGTTCTTTCTTAGGGCTTCTTTGGTTCGACCTTTTATTTTGACTTAGCATAAATTTTAATTATAAAATTTAATTTAATTTTACATTCAACATAAATACAAATATTAGAATTAATTACTTTTTTTATATTTTACACACTTTCTAATATTAAACTAATTTTTTTTAAATTTATAAGATGATTTTTTTTAAAATTTAACTCTCAAACTAAACGAATCTTAACACAATAATCAGGAAAGCACTGAAAATTTAACATGGTTTGAGTAGATCTAATAGGCATAATATATAATATTTGCTTTGTTATTTCTTGCATATATAGATTTAAAGAGTTCTAATTGAGGCTGATTATGACGCGAAGAATTCGAGCAAACTGACCTCAGCTCAAATTCAAAGTACTCAAGTTTAAGTCAAATTTATTTCGAGTAGATTAAATTCTGTTTAATTTCGAGTCAGGTTTTTAAATTGATTTAAGCTTAGTTTTTTAAATTTATTTTACCTATAATATATTAAATATAAATTTTGGTTAAATTTGTATGTGTTGTATATGTAGTAATACATTAATCCCTTCAATATTTATCATATGTAAAACATATTCTTTTACAAATATGTTAAATAAATATTAAAAGCCGGATCACTATATAATTAAATATCGAATCAAATATGAGCTGAATTAATTTTGTTTCAAGTAATTTAATTTCGAGTTATAATAAAATCGAGTTAAATTTGACTCAAGTAAGATTTGAGTTTTAGTTTTCATATATAATGCTCCTCTCTACTTTTAATAAACTTATTAAATACATATAGTTTACTTAGATTGTGAGATCATCTATAATAGTAAATATATATTCAATTTACCACATTGGATAAAAAAAAAACTGAATTTTACATCAAAACTTTAAATTTAGAAAAAAAATATTACGATCGTAACAAAGAAAATATATAATGCTAAAAAAATATTAGAAAGATGTTACAAGAGATTACACTCTAACCGTTAAAATAAAACTCTTAGATTAGTGATATTCTATAAGATCATTTCCATGACTAATTACAAGATTATTTTTATAGAAAAATCTTCAAAACAAGTGAATTTAAAAATATTAAGCAAGTTTGGTGTGTTCATTAAATAATCTAATCCACACATAAGATAATCCAACAAACTTGTCACTGACTTATTTAAGCTTTCAGTGTGCATTGATGAATCATCATTTTTAATTTTTCAGGTTGATATATATTTTTTATAATATATTTTCTATTTGCAAATAAAAGCTATTGATTAGGTTGATATTCATGATAAGATTGACATTAATATATTTTTTAAAAAAAATATTAATACATAAATTTATTTACTCTCTACCCAAAACAGTATAATTTTTCTTGCCTAATTTAAAATTATAATAATATAAATTTGAACTTAAGTCATTCTGATTTTAAATAAGCTCTCACTCTATCAAGCTAAAAAAAACCTATTGACAAATATATACCATCATTTAGATTAATATTGTATATTAAAAATAATATAGGCTATATTTATTTGAAAATAAAAAATTAATCTGATTTAATTTTAATCCGGTATATCATATCATACAAAAAATTTAATATTAAAAATTAATTTTATTTCACATCTTACACACATTACTAAAATAATGACTAACATATATCACATTTTTCATATATCCCAACATAAAAACTAAATGGACAAATTACACCCAAGTCCCTAGTTTAAGGGTTATTATCATGCTAGTTCATATTTTTAAAATTATAACATCGGGGTCCCTAAGTTTTAAAAAATATCATCTGGGTCCTTTTTTATTTTTTATTATTAAAAAATATTAAAATTACCATTATACCTTTACCCTCCCTCTCTCCATCCGATTCGGCAGCCGCGCGGTCGCGCGCAGTCGCCGCGCCACCCCGCACGGCCGAGGGCGGCCGCTGTAGCATGACGACTGCGCGACGTAGCATGGCTGCCGGCGGCCGTGCGGGGTAGCGCGACGACTGCGCGGGTGCCGGATCGGATGGAGAGAGGGAGGGTAAAGGTATAATGGTAATTTTAATATTTTTTAATAATAAAAAATAAAAAAAGACCCAGATGATATTTTTTAAAACTTAGGGACCCCGATGTTATAATTTTAAAAATGTGGACGTACGTGATAATGACCCTTAAACTCAGGGACCTGGGTGTATTGCCTAACTAAATTTATATCACATTTCTCACATATCTCAATATAATAACTAACTTTATTTCACATCATTCATAATTTTTAATAAAAAATATTTTTATTTAAATTTAATTTTAATTATGTTAAATTTAATTTTACAAATAAACAGACGTTATAGGGTGGATGGATATGAATCATATGATAGCTAATTGAAATTAAACAAGAAAATGTTAAGGTTAACAAAAAAAAAAGGCAATTATAAAGTTCATTGATCTCATTCTTCGTTTAATAATTGCAAACATAGTAAAAAAAATCTAAGCCGGACGTGAGGCAGCTTCAAGTTGTCTATTATATATTTATATTTATATTTATGTTTATCGTTTACTTAAAAAAATTGTGGAGTCTTTAAATAATTTCGAAAGCACGTGATAACCACAATGCGCTGTTTCCCATACCTACCCTCTCGAGAAAATAATTAAATCACACTTTTTTATTCAAAATTTGATTTAATATTTTCTCCTTGTCATCACATATTATTTTATTTTAAAAAATAATTATTTAATTTAATATTATTTATAAATAATTTTTTTATAAAATTACTGAATTATTAATTAATCATAATTTTTCTACTCCCGAAGGAACAAGCCTTTTCCTTTATAGTCGGTTGTGGGCAAGAAGGGATTTGAACTAGTGCTTTAGTCCTTTGAGCTACAGGCCCGACTCCATCTTCACTAAATCTATTGTGAGATCTATATATTATATGACATAATATCATGATAACATCGAACCAAATGATTTTTTAAATAAAATTGATAATAACAATTTAAATAAAGTGGAATGATTAGAAATAGGTATAAAAATTAACTATATTTCAATTGAGGTTGGCCACCACGGGTAAGTGGAGGGTGGTGGGCCAGACTGTTGGTTCCTTCCTTGTGGTAATATTGTGATTTTAATGTTTAGTAATATATTTAAGTTAATTTGTACTAATAAAATTATTTAGTATTTTTAATCTCAGATTTATTAAAGTTGCATCTCAATTGTATTTATGTATACTAAAATTGAGATCAATCAACTTGGAGAGAAAGATTCAAGCATTGAAGATTAAGTGAAACAAATTTTATCGGTCCTTTTCATTTTATTTGAGAGTAGAATTATTGTGAGGTTGATTTTGATTGCTAGAATAGTCTAGATATGAGTTTGAGCACTTAGAATCTCTACGAGTTAATTAGATAATCTTAAAAGTTTGTCTAAAATTAAAATTCTCCTAATTATGTGGCATAGTAGTGGTGAGATTATTCTACATATTTTCTTTTGGTTGTGATAGCTCCAGGGCAGTTCTGGGATAGTTGAAGGGTGACCCTCAATAGTGAGAGAGGTCGACCTTCAGCAGCGACCATCAATAGAAACTTTGGTCATCTTGGGGGATTTTTCTAGGTCGACCCAAGGTCGACCTTCAGCAGCGACCCTCAACAGAAATTTTGGTCATCTTGGAGGATTTTGCCAGGTCGACCTGACCGTTAGCCTATTTTTATCCTCCAACGGCTAGCTGAGGGTCGACCTAAGGTCGACCTCTTGGTCTTTTTCAGTGCCTTTTTCTAGCCGTTGGAGCTCCTGTTATATAAGGAGATACGAATTATTGGTGTATTCTTCTTGACTCATAAAATTCTCTAATTACTCCCAACATTCACCTTCACTCTCCATCATCCTAAGAGTTGATAAAAACATTCAAGTTGAGTTTCAATCAAGCTTCAAGGCGATCTAGGTGAACTTGGACTCAAGTGCTCAACTCCTTACCCACACTTCCTCTAGCTCTCAAGGTTCAATCATAAGAAGGAAGAGTGAGTGATTTTTTTTATTGTAATATTTTAGTTCTTCTTTTCTGCCTTCACTTTGTGTGTGAAGAGGGCCTCCAAATAAGGGTTGGAGGAAGTGAGTGAGTGAGCCCTCACTTAAAAGTGAGGAGGGCCCATAGTGAGTGGATAGAGGAGGATTTGTATGAGTTTCTCCGCCTAAACCAACGAGTGTGTTATAGTGATATCTTTCCGATCGGGGTTGAGTGGATTAGGCTCTTATTTGAGCCGAACTACGTTATATCATGTGTTCTTTGTAGATGTGATGTTTTTCTCTTGTCTGCACTTATATTTGCTTTTGCTTGTATTTTGCACTAACTGTTATATGTAGTAAATTAAATTAAATTTTAATTACATCTATTCACCCCCCCTCCAGACGTCATACTTGATCCTACATTTGGTATCAGAGCACGGACTTCTACATGTGTTTAACCACCGAGAAATAGTATGACTTCTAAAAATTCAGAAGGTCAATCTATTGATAGGCCACTATTTTTTGATGGATCAGACTTTGCATATTGGAAGATGAGAATTACTGCATTCATTCAAACTGATTTTGATATGATAATTAGTTTTAAGAAAGGATATATGTCACCTAAGGATAAGGATGGATTAGAGTTAGATGAAGAAAATTGGAGTAAAAATGATAAGAAAAGATATATGGTAAACGCGAGGTATCACCACTTTACAATGCGCCTTAACCAAAGAAGAGGTCAATAAATTAGGTCCCCAAACTCGTGCAAAAGAAATGTAGGAAAAGTTGATTGAATTACATGAGGGGACATCTGAGGTCAAGACAGCAAAGAAAGCTCTCTACAAAAATCAATTTGATAATTTTAAGATGAGAGAATGTGAATCTGTAGCCCAAATATACTCTAAATTTAAAGAGATTTATCATGTGCTTGTAGGGCTAGGTGAGATTTTAGAAAATAGAGAAGTTGTGTATAAGGTATTGGAACTTAGAAGCTTTTCCTAGAACCCAATTATGAGTTGGCAAAGTTGATGCTATAGAAGTTTCTCAAAATCTTGACACATAAAATTGATGAGTTGTTTAGCCATATGGAACTTCATGAAATTAGGCATGGTGGAGAGAAAGAAGTGAAGAAAGGCATAGCTCTAGTAGCAGAAGAAGAAGTATCCAAGAAACATTCATCATCGCCTTCACCTAAACTCTCCAAGAAAGCCCAAGTTGAGATATCTTTTTCTAGTGATAGTGATGAGGATAGTGATCCAGAAGCCAAAATTGTAGCCCATATGGTTAGAAGAATGATGAGGAGAAGAAAGAAGTTTAGTAAAGATGATATGAAGAAAATGATTGGGGGTCTAGGAGGGATAGAGATATGAGAGATATTAAGGATCACGAGGAAAATAATTATAATAATAATTGGAGACAAAATATTATATGCTTTGGTTGTAAAAAATCAGGTCACTTTCAAGATAAATGCCCAAATATTCAAAAAGGGCATGAAGGCAAGGATAAAGCTAAGAAGAAAAAGAAGGTATTGGCTGCCACTTGGGATGACTCGAATTCGTCATCTTCATCTAATAATGATGCTGCCAAAAAGCATGTATTACATTTTATATTGATGGCCAAAACATATGATGAAAGCGATTCAGAAAAAGATCTTGAGGTAAGTGATTTTTCATTTGATGATATGCAAGATTTTATTTGTGAATTGATAGATAAGTTAAAGCTATCCAAGTCTAAGGTTAGAGGGCTCCATAAGAAGTTAAATCTTCTTAAACTTGAGAGAAAATCTTTAATTAACAATTTATCTTTTATTACCTCTCAAGTGATTTTAGATGAGAAATCATGTGACTTTTCTCAAGTTGAAAACCTTGAGAAAGAAAATCATGATTTAAAATCTAAAGTTGAAAGCCATAAAAGAGATCTTGAAGTATTCACTAAGGGATTCAAATATCTGTTGGTTCCTCCCTTGTGGTAATATTGTGTTTTTGATGCTTAACAATATGTTTAAGTTAATGTGTACTAACATAATTGTTTAGTGTTCTTAATCTCAGGTTTATTAAAGTTGCATCTCAATTTTATACTAAAATTGAGATCTAATTATATTGGAGAGAAAGTCTCAAGTATTGAAGATCAAGTGGAGCACATGTTATTTCAAGTGACCGTTGGCCTATATTTATTATCCAACGGCTAGCTGGGGGTCGACCTGAGGTCGACCTCCAGGTCTTCTCCAGCCCATTTTTCTAGCCGTTGGAGCTCTTGCTATATAAGAAGATAGGGGTTGTTGGTGTATTTCTCTTGGCTCATAAAATCCTCTAAGTGCTCCAAACATTCACATTCATTCTTCACCATCCTAAGAATTGATAAAAACATACAAGTGGAGTTTCAATCAAGATTCAAGGCGATCTAGGTGAACTTGGACTCAAGTGCTCAAACTCTTCATCCACTCTTCTTCTAGCTTTCAAGATTCAATCACAAGAAGGAAGAGTGAGTGATTTTTCTTTCTTTGTAATATTTCAGTTGTTCTTCTCTGCCTTCACTGTGTGTGTGAAGAGGGCCTCCAAATAAGGGTTGGAGGAGGTGAGTGAGTGAGTCCTCACTTAAAAGTGAGGAGGGCCTCTAGTGAGTGGATAGAGGAGGATTTGTACGGGCTTCTCCGCCTAAACCAAGGAGTGTGTTATAGTGATATCTTTCCGATCGAGTTTGGGTGGATTAGGCTCTAATTTGAGCCGAACCACGTTATATTGTGTGTTCTTTGTGGATGTGATATTTTCTTCTTATTTGCACTTATATTTGCTTCCGCTTATATTTTATACTAACTGTTATATTTAGTAAATTAAACTAAATTTTAATTACGTCTATTCACCCCCCCTCTAGACGTCAGTCATACTTGGTCCTACAGTATCTAGATATGATGCTTGGAAACCAAAGAGCAGTATATAACAAGGCCAGAATTGAATACGATTCCACTCATAAGGAGAAGGCATATGCCTCTTTGATTATGAGAAGCGGAATTAAATCTCCCATCAAAAAATCTTTAAAGTCATTTATGTCTTTGAACCTATCTAGAGAACGTGCTCATAAGAAAGAATTCAAGGCATGAGTACTTAAGAATCTAGTGCCTAACTCCATTGGACCCAA
The DNA here is from genome assembly GCA_002786265.1 of Apostasia shenzhenica. Classification (NCBI taxonomy): domain Eukaryota; kingdom Viridiplantae; phylum Streptophyta; class Magnoliopsida; order Asparagales; family Orchidaceae; genus Apostasia; species Apostasia shenzhenica. The sequence continues at coordinate 899,855 of KZ451984.1, forward strand.
TTGTTTTTTGGTACCAAAATCCTTAGTTTTTGTTTGTAAATAGGTGTGCTTGAGGAGTAGGGTTGCCGGCAGCCTATGATATCTTGATAGTGGTTGTTCACGTCATATGACTGGTGATGCCTCCAAATTCTATTCCATTAAATTTAAAAATAAAGGTAAGATTTTTTTTTGGTGATAATAGTCAAGGATCTATAGTAGGTTATGGCTCAATTCATGTAGAACCTAATTTATTTTTATCTGCTATTAATTGAAGGTTTGAAATATAACCTCCTTTGTGTAAGCCAATTGTGTGATAATGACTACTTAGTAGAATTTCATTCTAGTAAATACATTATCAAACACATTGAGTCTGATTCACTATTTTAGTTGGCAGTAGAGACAAAAATATGTATACAATTGACTTACTCATTGCTACTAACACTTCTGTTAAGTGTTTGATGTCAAGGGAAGAAGAAGCTTGGTTATGGCATAGGAGAATGACACACTCCAATATGAAGCTCCTCTCCAAGCTCTCAAAATATGATCATGTAGATGGACTTCCCAAGGTGAAATATAAAAAGAACAAATTATGTGATGCATGCCAAGAAGATAAGCAAACTAAATGCTCACATAAGGCCAAAGAGTTGGTGAGTTCTTCTCAACCTCTTGAATTACTTCATTTAGATTTATTAGATTCGCACGAAGTGGTGTCCATTGGCGGTAGTAGGTATGTTTTAGTTATTGTTGATAATTATAGTAGGTTTAGTTGAACACTATTCCTTGGACATAAAAATGATACTCTTAAAAAATTCATTAATTTTTATAAAAAAATTGAAAATAAAAAAGGTGTCAAAGTCAACCGGATTCATAGTGATCACGGTGGTGAATTTGACAACTTTAATTTTCAAAATTTTTGCAAAGCTAATAGATATTTGCATAAATTTTCTAATCCTAAAATACCTCAACAAAATGGGGTTGTGAAAAAGAAAAATTGAGCCCTTCAAGAGGTAGCACGTGCCATGATTAATGAATATTCATTGCCTAAATACTTTAGGGTCGAAGCCATTAGTACGACATGTTATGTCCAATATCAAGTGTACCTTAGACCTTTTTTGATGAAAACTCCATATGAACTTTGGAATGGAAAGAAACCTAAGATTCACTACTTTAGAGTATTTAGATGTAAGGTTTATTCTCTAAATACTAAAAATTATTTGGGCAAGTTTTCACCAAAAGCAGATGAAAGAATTTTTGTTAAATATTCCCTCACTAGTAAAGATTATCGTGTTTATAATAAGCGGACACTAGAAATTAAGGAAACATCCAATGTCGCATTCGATGAATCTAACTTCGTTTATCCAAGATATTTTCCTGTAGATGATGACATTGAGAAGGAGGTAGCTAAGAAGCTAAATTAAGTCCAAATTCATGGGCATATGGATGAATTAAAAGATCAAGTTCAACAAAAAGGTGAAACAAGCTCATCCTACACCTATGCTCCACCTCCACCTCAAGCTTGGAAGGTACTTCCTAAACACCTTTTAGATCAAGTTTTAGGTGACCCATCTCATGGTGTGAGAACTAGGTCATTTTTTAGACAATTAGATTGTAATTTTGCATTGATTTCTCAAATTAAGCCTAAAAGTATCGATGAAGCATTGGGCGATCCAGATTGAATTATTGTCATGCAAGAGAAACTTGCTCAATTTGAATGCAACCAAGTTTGAGAATTAGTTCCAAAATCGGATGATTACCCAATTATTGGTACTCGTTGGGTTTATAGGAATAAATTAGATGAAAATGAGTTCGTAGTTAGAAATAAGGCTAGACTAGTGGCCCATGGTTTCAACCAAGTTGAAGATATTGACTATGATGAGACGTATGCTCCCGTAGCTCGTCTCGAGTCGATTCGCATTCTTCTAGGATTTGCCGCACATCGTGGTTTTAAATTATATCAAATGGATGTGAAAAGTGTCTTTTTGAATGATTTTATTAAAGAACTTGTTTTTGTTAAACAGCCACCAGGTTTTGAGAATATTGATTTTCCTAACTATGTTTTAAAACTAAAGAAAACACTTTATGGATTAAAACAAGCTCCTAGAGCTTGGTATGAGAGGCTTTCGATTTTTTTGGTATCTAGAGGCTTTAATCGTGATACAATAGACCCCACATTATTTAATAAAAATATAGATAATGATGTTTTTATTACATAAGTTTATGTAGATATAGTTTTTGGTTCCACTAACAAGATTTTCTTGAATGAGTTTACCACTCTCATGGAGAGTGAGTTTGAAATGAGCCTTATAGGTGAGCTTACATTCTTCTTGGGATTACAAGTCAAGCAAACTAAAGAGGGTATCTACATCTCCCAAGAAAAATATGCCAAAGAACTAGTGAAAAAATTTAGTATGAAAAAATCAAAGGAGATAGCTACTTCAATAGCAACAAATATAAAGCTTGACAGCGATGAAGGAGGTAAGTGCGTTGACCAAAAATTATATAAAAGCATGATAGGGAGTTTGCTCTATTTAAATGCTAGTAGATCCGATATTATATTTTCTGTTTGTCTATGTGCTAGGTTTCAATTAAATCCAAAAGAATCGCATTTAGTTGTCGTTAAGCAATTTTGAGGTATCTAAAAGGTACACTTAATGTAGGCTTATGGTATGCTAGAACAAGCACATTTGATTTGATTGGATATACTAACTCAGATTACGCAGGATGTAAATTAGATAGAAAAAGTACTAGCGGAGGTTGTCAATTTCTTGGTTCCTCCCTTTTAAGTTGGTATAGTAGGAAACAAAATTGTGTGGCACTGTCATCTACTGAGGCTGAATATGTTGCAGCTGGTAGTTGTGTAGCCCAACTCTTATGGATGATGCACACCTTAGAGGATTATGTTTTGACCTATAAGAATGTGTTAGTTCTATGTGATAATATTAGTATAATAAACTTGACCAAAAATCACATAAATCACTCTAGAACCAAGCACATTAAAGTACTTCATTAGAGATCATGTAGCTAGAGGTGATATAGTATTAAAACATGTTGGATCTAAAGCTAATTTAGCTGATATCTTCACCAAACCTCTCCCGAAAAATGAATTTACAAATTTGAAGAGAGAACTAGGAATATGCACAATAGGATACTAGTTCGATTACTTAAACTCACCTATATCAAACCATAGCGTTGTTGAACCCTTCACATGCTTTATATGCACAAAATGCCTAAACATGGATTGCTTCATACACTTTTAATAATATTATTGAGTTGTGTATAATTCATGTTATTTTTATCATTATATATAATGTAGCTCAATTATAATTTAATTTGTACTGCAAATAGCTAAATTGCTTTGACACCAAGTGCTTAGAATCTTTAGTACCTGCCAACCTTGAAACCAAAAATCACATGAGCATGTTCGTTTTGATAAAAAAAAAAATTTAAATTAAAGGGTTAAATCGCTTGATTAAAAATTGAGATTTTTTTGGGACAATCAACCTATAGGTCAAAATCTCCATTTAATTTTATTTTGAGCTGAAATTTTTATTTTACTCTTAGGGGATGATGATAAATATGTCTGCAAATCTTTAAATTTTTGGATTTCTTTTTTATGAAATTTTAAAGTTCACTGAAAATTTTATAACAAAATTGCAGTTACAGAAAACTCAAGGATGACCCTAGGGCGACCCGAGGGCAACCCGAGGGCGACCCCAGGGCGACCCGAGGGCGACCCTAGGGTGACTTGAGGGTGACCGCCTCAAGTGAAGCTGGAAATTTTTTTAGTATTTTTATTAGTTTTTTTTAAACCCTTATTCTCCCGAGCCTCGTCGTCCCCCCCATCTCCCTCATCTCCGCAGTCTTCCTCTCCCCGTCATCGTCGCCGTCGCCGTCACTGTCACTATCACTGACAGCATCGCCGCCGGAAAAACTCGCCGCCAACAGAGCTCTAAGCTCTCTCGCCTTTCTGCTCTCCTCCACGATGCCGTCGTCGTCGCCCTGCTTCAGCCACGCCGTGCCCTAAAAATCTCACCGCTGCCGAACCTACACAATCCGCCGTCGCAAACGACGGCCAAGCCTCCGAAGATTGTGACACCATCCGCAACAAAAGTTGGTGAGCTTCATCGTTGTCATTCTCTTATTTTTTGGCCGCTTTTTCCGCTCCAAATCTGGCAGCCACCACCCTATCGCCGACGATTTTGCTTGGCTGCAGACGACTGCATTGACACTGTTGATTGGATCATCACCGACCATTGAGCCCTTTCACCTTTGTTCTCCCCGCAGCAGTACAGATCCATCATTTGGAGATTCACCTTCCACGTCTCTTTGAAGGTCGATTTCCCTTCTTCACTTGTTATCTCTTTTAGTTTATTTGTCTTAGAATCTCATCACAATGGTGTCACCAAAAAGAGTCTTCAAACGACTCAAAAGAGGCCTTAAAGCACCTTCCTCAAGCCAGACCTTGGAACCCGCCTCCCCATCAACTCCACCCTCACCTCTACCTGATTTTTCATCGATTCATCCTCCACCTCAGCCCATTCAAAACCAACCCCAACATACACTCAATCCATTCCTCAGCCTAAGGAAGCTGAAGATTATGATTGCTATCAGTTCTCCTCTAAAATTAAAGAAGTAAACTTTTGTCGGAATTTCTATGAACCGATGAAAGTTTATTATTTTGATTTGAGCTTGTTTTAGAGCAATTGCAGTTTGTGCCCTCTTGTTGATCACTACAGGTGGCGCAAATTCGCCACTTGTAGATCAAATATTAATATTGATTTCTGCAGCCTCTTTTTTTATAACCTAGAGGTCACCCCTGACAGACCTTCTCACATGACTACTCACTCATATTCAGGAAAAAATTATTGAAATCACTCCTAGTAGTTTCAATAGTTTCTTAGGCATCGAAGACATTAACTCCTATTTTTTCTCCTTCCCTGACTATATTCCTGATGAGACTGTGACAAATTTTGTAGAGAATATGTTCATGTACTTTTTTCATCAGGCTCCAGACTATGGGTCCCATACTATGCTCAACAAATTCCTTCGACCTGAGCATATCCCTCTCTACCATTTTACTCTTGATTGGGTCATTCCTATAGCCTCTAGGAACCGCACTCAAGTTCGCATTGGCCACCTATTTTTGATGTATGCCATGGTTCACCATCATCTCCTGAACCTTGGTTTTATTATCTTCTCTTTGATTAGTAGTAGACATGTACCCCTTCACAGTGATAGAGTATTCATGTCATATTGTCATTTTATCACTGCTTGTTTAGAATATCTGGGAATAGATATCTCCAAAGGTGCTATTAAAAAATTGAAAAAATCAGCCAAAGTAGGTAGAGGCAATATAATCCAAGTTAGATTAAATATAAATGTCTCTCCACTTACTTAGGCTGACGGAAAAGGACCTGAGGGTGCACCTCAAAACGAGCTTGAGGCTGATGCTGAGGAGGCTGATATAGATAGATCAGGACCTTCTCATGCTCCACATCATCATCAGCCTACTTATTCCCACTCAGACACCCTGACTGCTATTCATGAGCTTCAGTCTCAGTTTGGGGAGTTCAGAGTTGAGGTGCGCGATCACATGCACTCTATGGAGACCAGATTGATGGCAGGCATGCAGAGGATGACAGATCACTTTTCTTAGCAGTTTTGGATGGCCTCCATTTCAGGTCTTTCTCCCGCCTTAGCACCATTATTTTCCCCCGGAGCACAGCACAATCATGAGTATGATGGTGTCCAGTGATTGACTTGCTCCATTCCTTATTGATATTATCTCATGTATTACTTATTACACTTTTGAACTTTAGTTTTGTTGTGAACTTATTATACTATTGGGTTTTCTTTTATGATTTTAGTATGGATGTTTCGTTTTTATTTACCTTTTGGCCCGCTTGAAGTCTTGCAGACACCACGTGACCCTATTAGTAAATCTCCTTTTTATGATATATTTTATTTCTCTTCCTTTTCTTTTTCATGATTGGCAAATGGGGAGAAGATATACGTTTAAGTTATAGAACTTATTAATTGTCTTTAAACTTTTAAAGTTATAAAATTTTTTGGAATAATATGAAAATGTTTAGCCTTTGATATATTCATGTGTAGATGCTCTACGACTTGTATATTCATGCTCTGTGATATATATGTAAATATTTAATCTTTGATATATGAAGGTGTTTTGTTTATGAGCATTATTACTGTGTATATCTCTTATATTGTATCTTACTCTTTTTGTTATTTTTAAGTTCATTTTCTAGGGAAAATTCTGCCGAAATTTTTTGTAAATTATTGAGCTAAATTCCACTTGAAAGAAATGTTAATCAATATCCATTTTAAGGGGGAGTTTCTTTATTAAGTGGAAGTTTTTTTTTTTTTGCAATATTATTCTTTTATATATCATATTTTTTTCTTTAACTTAAACAAATTGTCAAACATCAAAAAGGGGGAGATTGTTGGTTCCTCCCTTGTGGTAATATTATGATTTTGATGTTTAGTAATATGTTTAAGTTAATTTGTACTAACAAAATTATTTAGTGTTTTTAATTTCAGGTTTATTAAAGTTGCATCTCAATTGTATCTATGTATACTAAAATTAAGATCAATCAACTTGGAGAGAAATATTCAAAGCATTGAAGATTAAGTGAAACAAATTTTATCAATCCTTTTCATTTTATTTGAGAGTAGAATTATTGTGAGGTTAATTTTGATTGCTAGAATAGTCTGGATATAAGTTTGAGCACTTAGAATCTCTACTAGTTAATTAGATAATCTTAAAAGATTATCTAAGATTAAAATTCTCTTAATTACGTGGCCTAGTAGTGGTGAGATTGTTCTAGATATTTTCTTTTTGTTGTGACAGCTCCAGGCCAGCTTTGGGATAGTTGAAGGGTGACCCTCAGTAGTGAGAGAGGTCGACCTTCAGCAGTGACCCTCAATAGAAACTTTGGTCATCTTGGGGGATTTTTCTAGGTCAACCGAGGTCGACCTTCAGCAGCGACCCTCAATAGAAATTTTGGTTATCTTGGAGGATTTTTCCAGGTCGACTTGGAGGTGACTTCAGTGGTGAGGTCGACCTGAGGTCTACTTTGGAAGAGACCGTTGGCCTATTTTTATCCTCCAACGGCTAGCTGGGGGTCGACCTAAGGTCGACTTCCAGGTCTTTTCCAGCTCATTTTTCTAGCCGTTGGAGCTCTTGTTATATAAGGAGATACGGATTGTTGGTGTATTCTTCTTGGCTCATAAAATTCTCTAATTACTCCCAACATTCACCTTCACTCTCCATCATCCTAAGGTCATGTTTGGTTGGAGGCCAAGCTATGGCCAAAATAGCCTTCAATGATCTCTAACTATTCTATTAAAAAAATAATAATAAATTAAGTATAATGTGTTAAAAATTATGTGGAATGTAATATAAAATATTTTTTTTATTGAAGTTTATATATTGAGGATGAAAAATAAAAAATTCTTTAATAAAATAGTTGGAGGCCATTTTAGCCATGATCATGGCCAAAAATGGCCTCCAACCAAACAGGGCCAAGAGTTGATAAAAACATTCAAGTTAAGTTTCAATCAAGCTTCAAGGCGATCTAGGTGGACTTGGACTCAAGTGCTCAAACTCTTCATCCACTCTTCCTCTAACTCTCAAAATTCAATCATAAGAAGAAAGAGTGAGTGATTTTTCTTTTATTGTAATATTTTAGTTCTTCTTTTCTGCCTTCACTTTGTGTGTGAAGAGGGCCTCCAAATAAGGGTTGAAAGAAGTGAGTGAGTGAGCCCTCACTTAAAAGTGAGGAGGGCCTCTAGTGAGTGGATAGAGAAAGATTTGTATGAGCTTCTCCGCCTAAACCAAGAACTGTGTTATAGTGATATCTTTCCGATCGGGGTTGAGTGGATTAGGCTCTTATTTGAGCTGAACCACGTTATATCGTGTGTTCTTTGTAGATGTGATATTTTCCTATTGTCTGCACTTATATTTGTTTTCGCTTGTATTTTGCACTAACTGTTATATCTAGTAAATTAAATTAAATTTTAATTACGTCTATTCACACCCCCCCTCCAGACGTCATACTTGATCCTACACAGACCACCGCTTTTCTCTCCCCTGGGAGAAGGGCGTCAACGAGACAATGGTAGCTAGGCAACGACATCAAAGTGAAGATAGTGATTAGTTAGGCAGTAGCTGTGACACGACAGTAACGAGGCTGCTGCAACAGTGCAGTGATGATGCGTGAAAGAGGGATGGAAATAATATATAATTACATATTTTTAAAATTTTCAAGAAATATTCAAAGTAAAATTAAAAATTTAGTAACAATAATTTTTAAAAATTTTCATTTATAATATTAGATAAATTATAAGAATTTATTAAAAAAACTTTTTAAAAATTATACATCAAAATATAATATTAGGTTAATATACATCAAAATGGTTGTTATTGTTGTTACAGATGTCATTAAATTAAATAATTATTTTCTCTAGATAACATACATAACATCAAGATAACATTGAACCAAACGTCCTCTTAATAATATTTAAAATAATAGTAACAACATGTGGGAAGCAAGCATGTTAAAGATACTGCATTTAATTTGACTGTTAATCTGTTCTGAAACATCTCAGCAAGAATGAAATCTCAAGCCCTAACATCAGAAGAAGCTGTGAAAAAGGATTTTAAGAGACGGAGGTATAGAGGATTGATGAAGCTTACCTTTATATGTTTTCCAAGAGAATATTAGCCTGTTCCTGCAAAACCCTCCAAGCTTCTCTAACATGTTTTTCTCTGGTCAATGGAGCTCCCACAGCAAATCGCAGAACAAACTTGCCAGATAGAACCTAATTAAGGAAAAAAAATATTTAAAAGATGTCTTTATTAAATAGTCTTTCATAAATAGACCCAATCACAATGCAAAAGTGAGTAAGGGGGGTAAACTAAACATGTATTAGGATCTTGTCATTAAAAGTAATCTATAATTATTTGAGCTCATGAAAAGCATGGCATAATAGAGCTGAATGGAGAAGAAAAATCTATAAAGTCGACCACAATTGGTTGGGATTTAGGCTTTGGTGTTGTTGCACAATAATCTTTTTACTATTAGTGAAAAAGATTGCATACCGTGTGCGATAGAAAGATCTTTCCACTAGTGTTGACAGCATCCATTAAGTTGTAGTTCAGCTTATAGCCATTGTCTGCAAGATCTGATGGTGGAATAAGGCGGAAACAAACAAGTGAAAATGTCCGAGGGACGAGAACCTGTAATAAGTAAAGAAGATACTAGCACGGAAAGTAAAACAAGTGCAGGATAGACATAAGAAATTAAACGTTGCCAATTTATTTAAATAGGCAGTGAACCAGTAGAACTCAAATCCTTAGATTCAGAACCTTTTTTTTTAATAGAAATTAGATCCAGAAGCTTATAATCAATAATTTCAACAGAAAAGGAAAGTTTTTCTTCTACCTCAAACCTAACATCAGACCGGACAAGAAGTGCAAACTGCTCAGCCAAGTTTATGTGATTACGGATGTACTTTTGTAAATTTTCCTGGCCATACAATCTCAGAACCATCCATAGCTTTAATGATCTACAATTAATATTCATTAGTAAGTTTCCCTGCAGAATATACAATTTGATTCAACAACAACAATGAAGCTTTTATCTCATAAAGTGGGCTCAGGTAATTGAATCTTTTATTTTCATTACACTCTATCAACTAATAACTTCTCATTTAACTCTAAATATATAAAATCATTACTTATAGTTTCTTGTCATATCTTTTCTAATCTTTTACTTTTTTTTTTACATATGTAAGATCTAATAACTCAACTGCTTATTCTTATCAATTCATTTATATTTGTACAGAAATGATTGCTTTGCACCTGAAACGACGTCCAAGAGGAATTTGCCAATCTTTGAAATCGACAACTCCTTTTTCTTCAGAAGCCTAAAGAATTGCAAGTCATTGAAAAGCCAATTACTGAAATCATAATCTTGAAATGTAGAAACAATCACTTGGAGAATCCTTTATCCTGGATAGTTTTCTTTCATGCATTTGAACTTGTCTTCTGACAATTTGAAGATTAATTACGAACATGGCTTACTTTGTTTTTAAGAAACTCAGGACAAGTGGATAGAGACTTAACAAGGGCACTTCGGTCCTACAAGCAAGAAAAGAAAAATACACAATCAACACAAGATTCAATAAACATGGGTAGACTGACAACAAATTTAAACATGCGGGTAATAACAAAAACAAAAGGCAATAATCTCAAACAAGGAATCAAACATTAATTTCTCTTGTCAATTCAGCTTTGTTTAAAATAACACCCTTAAGTGCAATCAAGCCAAAGTCTTGTGTGGTGATATTACGAAAGATATTAGCAGACACACCTTTACCCATAACAATGAGCAATCAAAATTTGTAAGTAGCCATTTATGCGCATTCATGCCAAATGAATCTGTATTCTCCACTCCATCGATGTAATGACGGTATTCAGGGCAAATACATGCATTGCCAGCATATGCAGCATCAACATGAAACCACAGGTCATGTGCCTATTAAATAAACAAAATTGCATGTATAAGAAGTTGTGCTAGTAGAGGCAAAAATGTCCAATGATAATTAAGGACGCAGAAACATAATTACATTTCATGGTAGCAGCCTTGTTTGGTAAAAGAACTCAGAAAAGCCCAAGCATATCTTATATTTATTTCATATCAAACACAGATTCAATATAGAAAACTATTTTTAGTTCTTGTTTTAAAAATAAGTCTTAATCAACTTTATTTCATATGCTACATAAGTTCTAACATTAAAAATCAATTTTTCTTCATATTCATCATAAATTTTAATGGAAAAAATTAACTATTCTCACAACATACATAACTTTCAATAAAAATAACTTTATTGCATACGATACACATATAAAGTGTATTTTCTCACTAATCCAAAAATAAACCTCCAACCAAAGAAGGAATAATTATATAAGTAATTGACCAGACAAGTTCATATTTTGGGCTATCATGAAACTTTCACAAAAGCATAGGCATTACTAAATAAATAAACACAACAATATAAAATCTACATGGATTTGTTGTATTAAACATTAAACAAGTCAAAAATTACATAATTTTTTTGACACCTCATTCTCTATCTCTTTGTTCTATATATATATATATATATGTACCCCCATCTTTTAAAAAGAAAAATAAATGTAATTCTTTTTATATTGGAGACCAACATAAATAGCTTTAATCTTATATTTAAACACATTATACTCAAAAACTAATTTGATTGTTAATGGACAATTTTCAGAAATTTTTCGTATATTTAAGTATATATCCACTTATGCCTCAGCTACAAATTGTGATGTTTTTGATGTTTCATAATAAAACAGCTCTGTCAAAATTATGAATATAACTTGAGCCAACAAGTGACTAGAAATTTCTTAAATAACTACCATTTTGGATTACTACTAAACAATAAGTGACTAGTAATCCACAAGAAATTAACCATCAGGTCAAGGAAGAAAACATTTTTCAGTAGATGGTTGCGTTGAATATTTTATCATGTAGATCCAGTACCTTGAAGAGGACATATTAGTTGAGCTAGGATATGATTGTTATATACCAATGACAATGAGTAGACATTACAGATAGTTTTATGCCATCATAACATCTTTTGAACTAGTCAAAGCAAATCCAATGTTAATTCTTAAGTTTGTATTACCTTAGCTATCTTCCCTAACTCCAACAAAGGATCAACTGCTGCTGAAGATGTAGTTCCAACCTGTAAGTAGACAACCAAATGACAGAACTTATGCTGAAAAAAAATGAAGTTTTCCATTCCCAGTACAATTTATAAACGTAATAAGAATATCAAAATATTAGTTCAAGTGAAAGCCACCTAAATGCAGGAATAAGACGGATAAAAGAAAGTATACTCACGGTACCACAAAGGAAGAAAGGTATGTTTCCTGCTGATAAGTCAACAGAAATTGCTTCGGAAAGTAGTTCAGGACCAAGAGCATAATTTGAACTCTGCTTAGCCTTTAGATGCCTGAAGTTTTCAGGACAAATTCCTGCAATCTATCAAAATCTATCAATTTGATGAGTCTAATTAGAATCTTATGTCAAATATGTAACCAAATAGGAGTGTTTGCATGTAAGCTATTTAGACACGAGAAATTATTTGTGCAAATAACAAGTGCTGACAGGAAGCAGGTTATAAAAGAAGCTGCATTCATCATGGCACTGCTAGTCTACTTGCGTCTCAGTAAAAGAAGGGTCTAATTAAAACCTGTAGTGTGGACTAAACACACCCAAAATTGTCACCAATAGTTGAAGCCCATACAAGAAGTTGAGTACTAATGTTGGATTGCGCAATGAGGATGTAGTGTTAAAATATTAAATTATTCATAAACCATAACTTACAAACTTGAGCTTTTAGACTAGTTGATAACTAAAGACTTAACAGTTTAAACCTTAGTGCCCACATTAATCTCTTGCATAGGATTAAAGAAAAAGGTACTTATGTTGAAATCAAGCTGCAAAATAAATAAGCTTAAGTAGAAGAAGGCGCATTAGAATATAAAAGTTTTCCTGAGCCATAACCTATAAGCTTAAGCTTGTAGGTTAGTTGGTAACTAGAGATTTAATAGTTAAGATGCATGCATGTACTACAAGATGTACAAAGTAAGAAATGATAACTTACTAGGAAGGGTCTTGGTAGAACTTGTTCGAGATGGAGTTTATAGAATTTTCTGTTGAAGTGATATAAGTAAATATAATAAAGAGCTGACCATGCAACAATAGCGCAAGATAGAGTTAATATGAAGAATGAAAAAAAGGTGTAGGTCCATGTTGACTTGGCTGAAAAATTTGAAAAACAAAACAAAGAAGCAGGTATTAGCATGGCAAGTAACGAGAAAGGATGAAGGTCAAAGAGAGATTAATAAATCTGAAACGAAATAGATCAGCTAATGATGAGCAAAAACTATCTTCGTAATTTATGACTAAAAAAGTGTAGGGGGCACTGATACAAATATAAGACTTCGAAGCATATTATGTTCATAAACATATCTTTTAGTTACATACTTGGCAGGCCTTTTGCAGAGCAGAATGTGTTTGATCAGAAGCATAAACTATGAGTTTGCTTAGAGATTCCTTTCCAAACTTCCTCAAGAATTTATCACGAGCAGCCAACAACACAACAAGAACTGCTTCACTAGCTGTGCCTTGAATTACTCCACCACCAAGGCCTGTAAGATTCTCCAATAGAATTTCAACCTTGAATACTTGGGTTGTAACAGTTTCTAGGAGTGTTTGCTTGTATACCACTTTCAAAACATCATATTACATGCCACTCAGATCTAAATATCACTTGTGTACCACCGTCAATAAAATTATACTTTATATTACTTGCATACCAGTTTTCTACAAGTGGTATACAATTAATATTAAGTGTAATTATGGTTTAAAAAGTGATAAAGGAATAATATAAAATATTTGGATTATTTATATGCAAATACCACCCCTTAAAGTAGCATACTAGTAAAAATCCCCACAATTCTACAATATGGAAAGAACCTACAAATATTGTCAAAGACTAAAGTGTCAGAAGACTAATTAAACATTTGTTTGACCCCTCTATGTTCTGTATTACGGCATTAGAAGAAAAAGACAAACATTTCATAACGCAATACTAGTTAACTAATTGGTCAAGAGAAGTTTACATAATTGCGTTAATGTGTTAATTTAAGAGGTGAATATGGAAAAATTTACAAGATGAAAACAATAGTAACTACATTCTAAAATTTTCTGTCTAATAGAGTAAATTTTAAAAAGCTTATATTTCATAATAACCACGTACATAAAAACCATATAGATTACCACTTCATAGATAAATTGATGCCAGACGAAAAAAGATGTCAATGATATTTTATATTTATATCCAGCAAAATTGATTAGCAAATTATTTTAATTAAGAGAAAAATATTTTCTAGATAAATTATATGATAAATAAGATTTTTGAATCTCGTAAATTAAGATATTTTAAAATTAAAATTAAACTGGATCATATGATAAATAAGAATTTATCAATTTAGATTAAGGCATAAATTTAAATTCAATAAATCAGATCCGAAGTTCAGGAATTTAGGACAGACGTCTCACAGTTAAATTTAACAGTAATTGATACACAAAAAAATATCGTGTCACACAATTAGAGCTAAATAAATAATCCAAGTCAAGCGAATAATTTATGTTGAAATCAAATAATCAGCTTAGTTGAGGTTCGAGAAAAAATTTATCAGCGATTTGAATTGGAGAAGTAACTGATCTGATCGAGTACGAGCGATGCGTGGACAAAGCAGAAAAGGCGCGCGGGCGCGAGCGCAGGCGGGCCCGCGCGCTGATCTGATAGAATACGGGCGACGCGCGGACAAAGCGCAAACGGCGCGCGGACGGGTGCGGGAGTGGGCAAGCGGGCTGGCGCACGGCGGCTGCACGGGCAGGCGCGCAGCGGCCGCGGCTTAGCGCACACTGGCACGGGGCTTGCAAGTGTGGCTGTCGGGCGCGCTCGGAGCGCAGGAGCGTCGGACGAGTCTGGCGGCACTGCACGGCGCTGCGAGCAGAGCGAGCTTCAGAGGTAGGTAAGTGCGCAAAGACTTTTTTTTTTTTTGAAAAGTGGATAACTAGGCTAATTTGAAGATTCTCACCAAAGGCAAACCTTGTCCTTTCCTTCACCGAAATATCGACCCCTTAACCCAAATCTAGGATCTGAGAAAACCCAAACATAATTTCATTCATCAAATGTTATCCTTTTACAATGCAAGGCGACATCTTTATATAAAGAGATCCCATGTAGAAATTTGAAAATACAATATTAAATGTAGAAAATAAAATATCAAATAAATAAAAGAAAATATGAAACTAATTCTATTACAATAAAATAAAACCATCTCCAAATGTGGTAAATCTCCAAATCTTCCAGATATGCTCTGAATCAAATCTAATCTAAATAAAGCTAATATAAAAATCTCTAATAGCTCTAATTAATTTGAATTTGAATTTTGATTCAGTACATAACGTCATCCTAACCATCCAATTCGATGCTGATCTGTGTCCCCACCAATTCTCCCCAGGTGGGAGGAACTCGACCCCGTCGAGTATGAGTCATGCGACTCATGTGTCTTCGAGTGGGTCAGATCAGTTGTAACCTTTGAGCCTCCTAAAAAGTTAAAATTCTCCACCGAACCAAATATCACTGATAATTGAATTCTATTAAAATTACTTGCTCAACAAGTTTATTCAATTTGCTCTAAATAATTATTGAGGTGGATTTTGGCTGTGGACTCTCGTGGGTAAAACTACACTCAAAGAGAACAAGAGGCTATTGCTTCACTAGGTATTACTGTTGTGTCCTGATAACCAATAGATCTGAAATATTGAAAGTATCGACTATTCCCATGATCTAATAGTAATATTCAAACTTATTCATTTGACCCAATTTAATAGAAATTTTAAAATAAATTAAATTAGAGATTTAATTATCTTAAATTATCATAATAAAATATTTAACAATTTTTTTCTTCACTTAATTATAATAACTCACCATTAATTTTACTAATTTTATTTATTTGATAATATATAAATAAAGAAACTGATACATGCAGTAAACTAAAACAAAATACAAATACAAATACTGACTAAACTCAATCCTAAGATTTTCTAAAGGATTCATGTCATGATTGATTCGACAAGTTTTACGCTGGCTGTCGACTACCTAACGCAACCCTCCGCATTTCTCATCCGGGACTTGGGACCCGGCAACGGCGCGTTAAGACTCAATCCTAAGATATTAAAAAAAAATTGAATTGTATGCAAACTAGATTTATGACCTTACTAATGCTTACGGGATAATTAATTCTGATTATAGGCATAGAAAAAATAGGTTAGAGTTACGAGAGATGCGGTTCCAAATAGGTGTCATAAAGTTCTCCAGAAATATCTGGCGAACCATACAGCACACCAGTTAGATGTTCGCATAGCCCACCATTAAGTCTCATGCATCATCTGCCTACATTGGTTTATAGGTGTTGAGTTTTTACTAAATCTAAGTATGCATAAATATGCTTAACTAGATCGAACCTATTGACCTCATAATAATTGTAGCCTATAATCATCTCAATGTGATCGATAGTGTCATCAATACAGTAAGATGATTTAGTGGTTCTTATCGAATCTATGGTCTGTTTTTCTTTATGACTCAGCTTTATGATTATTTTCTCAATTTGACTTTCAACTTCTATCATATAAATATCTTCCTCGTGCATCTCATCCTCATACTTTTCGTACTCTTCGACTAAACTAAGATCTGCTATATAAATGAATATAGGTAAGGAATCAAGTTCCAATGCTTCAGGAAGAATGAAGGTCTCCATGGAGAGCTCATTCAAAACTTCTTTCACGAAGAAACTAGATTAGTCACCTATAGTTTCAATAGGTCTGATAATGAGAGTAGGAATTGGAGCAAATGGTACTAATCTAGGGTCATATTGTTTATTAAGTGTGGATATACGGTCGAACCTTGCGATAAGCTCAGATAATATAGTTTCTATTTTAGAGTCCATACTCACATGATACTTATATTAGGCAGTAATAAAAAAATTATAATATAGAATATGTAAAAATGATCAAATAAAATACCCTGACCTAAACCATGCTCTGATACCAGATGATGCGGGACAATATATGTGATTCAATCCTGATTAGAGATCAGCAAATAAGGTAGCAAATAAATATAAAATTGATTCGAAAATATTGCTAATGGTGGTTATATAATAATTAAGAAATCTCAGGTTCGAGAAGTAAATCGATTTTAAATATTTAGAAATCAACGCAAATGATATCTACTATCTAGTAAATTTACCAAATGATTTAGGGCAACCATATCTCAACACGTCAGAACTAGGGTACGTAGTATTATGGGTATCCTCACAATGTAATATTACTCAACAGTAATTTAATCACACAATAATATTCAGGTCACACGGGTGAGCAAATCAAGCAGTCTCAATAGCAGACACCACTACAAGATCTCGCAAGATATTCAAAATATTCAGCTGATGTCCAAATTTAACTCAAGTCGAGATTCCAACACCATAGGGACGAGTCAAGGCGATCCAAAGCGGATGGTGTCGAGGCAGACGAACAGAAGGCGATGCGGGGGTGCGGGTGAATAGAGCGGCAAGCCGAGAATGCGGAGGTGTTCCACAAGGGTCGGTGAGCTCGCCGGCCAATGGCGCGACGCGGCCGAACGAGGCGAGGCGCGGCCAAGCACAGCACAGCCGAGCGAAGCGCGATTGAGCGAGGCGAGGCGCGGTTGTGCGAGGCGCGACCGAGCGAGGCGAGGCGAGGCGCGACGCGGACGAGCAAGCAGGCATGCGACCGACGCGTGGGAGAGCGCTGGACGATCGTGGCTTAGCACGCGCTGGCGCGGGGCTCGTAGGTGCGGCTGCCGGGCGCGCTCGGAGCGCAAGCGCATCGGACGAGTCTGGCGGAATTGCAAGGCGCTGCGAGGGGAGCGAGCTTCGGAGGTAGTGAGTGCGCAAAGACTTTTTTTTTTTGAAAAGTGGATAACTAGGCTAATTTGAGGATTCTCACCAAAGGCTAACCCTACCATTTCCTTCACCGGAATATCGACCCCTTAATCCGAATCTAGGCTCTGAGAAAACTCAAACATAATTTCATTCATCAAATGCTATTCTTTTACAATGCAAGGCGACCTCTTTATATAGAGAAATCCCATGTAGAAATTTGAAAATACAATATTAAATGCAGAAAATAAAATACCAAATAAATAAAAGCAAATATGGAACTAATTCTATTACAATAAAATAAAATCAGCTCCAAATATGGTGAGTCTCCAAATCTTCCAGGTATGCTCTGAATCAAATCAAATCAAATCTAATCTAAATAAAGCTAATATGAAAATCTATAATAGCTCTAATTAATTTGAATTTGAATTTTGATTCAGTACATAACGTCATCCTAATCATCCAATTCGATGCTGATCTGTGTCCCCACCATAAATGACTAGAAAAGAGAGGTTAAAAATGCTTGTCTCATATATTTGTCAAAACGGCTGCTAATCACAGTGATGAAACATGAAACCAAAGCTTGTGGGCATTAAAATATGGCTGCACCAACACAACAGAAAGAAAAAAGAGTAACAGGCTATAAGATACCGTGTATGAGAGAGTAGTTCAAAAATGTCAAATCTTCCCTTAATGAAGATATAATTGAATTTGCATTTTATTTTTGGTCAAAAAGCTGAAGTAATCACATATGATATTTGTATATTTGAAATGTCATTAGCAGAAATGCTTCAAGGGAGATGGGAATCTAACATCCTAGCAGAACAAATACGAAGGGAATATTGAAAGATAATGTTGACATTTAGATAACATCAACATCCAAATAGCAATGAACCAAACACCTCTTTAGTTTATTTTCCTTATCATCTGATTTTGAGTTGAATAAAGTGGATTATAGAACTTCCACTATGATGGTGGCTTACGTTTTAATATCTTGTATTCTTACCTTTCAGGAGATTTGTTGTACTTTGTTTGTCATTATTATTAATTTTTTTAAGTAGCTTTGTTTGTCATTATTAATGTATCGTTTCATGTGGTTTTTGTTGATGCTGCTCCTCCTTGTTGGCTTATATGACATTTATTGTAGCATTTTCTCTGTTTTATGGTATCTTTGCCTTGGTAATTAAGTCATTATCATTGGTCTTATCTTTGATGTTATCTATGTGGCGTGTTATTCCTACCTAGTATATTCCTTCTACAGGCTAGAGCTATACTTGTGAGAGGGAGTTATACTGGAGTCTATTGAACTCTCAGCTTTTCCTTCCAATCAATCATTGGTTAATCACTTCTAATGGTGTTAGAGATTATATTTTTTTATTTTGGACTTAATATTTTTCCTCAAGACCACCTATGGTCAGCCTTTACATTGGCGTTTTCTCTAAATTATTATTTGCTTAGTTTAATGTTATTATATTACAAGATGATATAGAAAATCAATCTAACCACATCTATCTGTTTCAACTAAGGTGATATCTAAATATTACTCAAATTTAAGTGACATCTAGATATTATTTTTAGAGTGGCAATCATGTAATTGTTTGAAACATTTTCTAAATGCTATTTTCTTTAAATATGACATCAAGCTAAATAATCAATTTCTCCAAATAACATAGCATCACAATAATATTGAACCAAATGCCCTAAAAGAAGCAAGAAATGTAAAAACCTTCCCCTATCTGATAGGGGTGTACAAATAAACCCGAAGAACCGAGAACCAACCCGGAATCGAACTGAACCGATAAATTCAACTTAGTTCTAATTTGGTTAGGTTCAGGTACGGTTCCAAATTTATTGGAACCGATCGGTTAGAGTCGGTTCTCGGTTCTAATGCTTGGGTAAATCGGAATCGACCCGAACTGCATTAATTGTTAATTATTAAATATTGTATAGTTAAATATTTGTTATATTCTTTTAACATAAAGATTAATATTGATTTTTTGGGTATGAGTTGTGATGTATTCAAAATTTAAATTTTTAATTTTAACATTCAAGAGAAATTATTTGATTTTTAGAATCTTTGTCGTAATATTTTTATAGTTTGTGAAGGAAAATTATATTTGAAGCTTGGAACCGAACCAGAACAAGACCCGAACCAAAAAATTCAGTTCGAGTCTAGTGAACTCGGTTCGGTTCCGGTTCTTGAAATTATGAAACTGAGTGTAGTTAGTTAGGTTCTGGTTTCTCATGGAACTGAACAGAACCGATCTGAGTTGCACCCCTGTTACCTGATGATAGGAATTCTTTCGGTAGCTTAAGCATTTTAGCAAGCCAGTCCAAGACGATCACTTCTAATTCTGTTGCAGCGGGAGATGTTATCCAACTGAAGCCCACAATGTTAAAACCAGCACTTAGCATTTCTCCAAGAAAACCAGCTATGCTACTGTTTGAGGGATAATAAGCAAAATAATTAGGACTCTGCCAGTGGGTGACTCCTGGAATGATCTTTTGACCAACATCTGCATGTATAAATGCTTCTGTTAGCTTGCATAAGTTTTAGAATACGCTGATAACTCGATGGAGTCCATATTCATTCAAAAGAAAGATTTTTTTGAACATTGCTTATGTAGAAATATAACAACTTTGATAAAATCTGAAGAGCGCAAATTTACCATCCAGAATGCTGTCTAGACTTTCAGGATGCTCAGGGGCTGAATCAGGAAGAAGCTCGCTTAGATATCCGGGCTGCAAGAAAACCACAATAATCTCTGTTTGGTTGGAGGAAAAAATGTCTTAAAAAATTAGATATAATTTTTTTAAATGTGTGTATGATATAAAATAGAATTGATTAGTTATGTTTAAAAATTGTGCATGATGTGAAAAAAACTGAATTGATGTATTGTTAATTGTGTGGGATGTGATTTAAATTGAATTTTATGCAGAATGAGATAAAAGGAATTTATTATTATCATTATGATTATTAAGTGGGAGGTCATTTCTGCTATAGGATTTGACCTTTTTGGCCAAATATCAAATGGAGCTAAAAGGTTGTATCATCCCCTTGTTACGATGAGAAATATTCATATCAACCCCTTTTAAGCGATCCTTAAACAAAGAGCTTGAACTTCTAGAGAACTGCAATTGAAAGTGTCACAACCTGGCCCCAAATGTCGAGAAATTATCCATTTTGGCTATAATCTTATGGTTTCGTAACCCAAACAACAACTAGACATCTTTAGATCACAATTTCTGGAGACCATATGATGCAAGATAACATGCTCTGATACTAAAATTAATGTGAGACAACGAAAATGAGGTGGCAAGAGTTTAGAGGATGGAGAGAAAAATAGTGGATAACTAGAATTTCTAAGATTTCACCTAAGGTTTTTCTACTATTTCCTTCTAAGATATCAATCTCTTTCGAAATTCCTAGGTAACACATTCTAAAATTACTTGTATACAAAGCAAATTTTATTTATTCACTCTCTTTTCTAAAAAAATATGTAGACTCTATCCTACTTATAAGAAAATAAACCAAAATAAAAAAGATTATATATCTATGACTCTAGAAAATTATCTAAATGTGATAATTTCAACTAATTTAATTTAATTAGATTTATCTTTTAAACAATATTATCTAATATGACTAAATCACTTTGAATAAAGCTTAATTTAGATAAACTCAATCAATTTAAATCTGAAATAAACTTCCTAAAATTAAACAAAATAGATATAATCTATAATCTCTATCCATCCATGATATTCAGGATCGTGATCTGATCTGAACCGTCTATCATCTTAATGTACCCGTCACCATGGTAGGTGGAGTCCGCATGCCTTTAAAGACGGTGGTGGGAATGCTGGGTCTCAAAAAGGGGAGGTTTATGTGATAATCATAATTAGGAGAATCCTAAATGGACAAGCACAGGATTTAGCCTAACATAGATAAGTCTCATGAAAAATGCTAGCTATATATGGAATACACCATTAACCTCGTAGAAGTGCTTTAAAACCGTCAGGATGCCTGTGGTGGATTTGGATGTTACAAAGAAAGTAAGAAGCCTCTATTGGCTAAGTCAAAACGAAATGAAAGAATACCAGCAAAAATGAACCAGGCTTACAGACTTAAAAGAGTTAATCAAAAGGCACAAAAGTGCAATCTTCCTTTCTTTTTCGACTTTTATATGCACCATACCTTGACCTGGCTAAGGACGGGAAAATTTTCCAAACTTTTGTAGTAGTCCGCGATGAAGTCTACCATCTTGTGGGCATGCTCCCTAAGCTGCTCGGCGTCCATAGGCTTCAGAGAACCCTCCCTTGAATCATCACAAAACGCGAAACAGAGGCAAACAATCAGAAACTTATCACAATTCAATGTCAGTAGGTGAAAAGAAACTAGGGTAAATCTGTTCACACACTTACATCGGAGAAAATTAACAAAGTGCGACTGCAGATTGAAGATTAAAACTTGAAGGTAAGCAAACGACGGCACTTCAATTATGGAGAGAAGGCAAGATTATATACGCAGACATGGAGGGAATGAGCAGCAGAAATTATTTCCGTGCTCCAGTATTATATTAACTTCCTCGGATAAACGGGGATTTCCACATATTTTAGGATGGTAAATTAGTTACAGGTCCTAAGATTTCAGACCCATTGCGCTTTAATCCACTACTTGTAAACTATTTCCACTCTCCTTTTGCAGCCAAAAACTTCATTCCATCCAATCAAAAAAAAAAATCATTCCATATTAGCGGGATTATAGAAGATGTCGAACAAATGTGTTGTTATAAGTGTGTATTGTTAACACCCAAATTTAGCGTTGAATCTCAGTCGTACACGTGACATCTGAAGGCTCATTTCGCTTATCATTGTTCACGATATTTCGTTCATCGGTCGCGATATTTGACTAATCATACTTTGCCTTTACAAATCTCTAATCTTGGCCACGATGATTCAGCTTCTGTGACGTCGTCCATGATATTTGAGCATTTGCTCCTCTCAGTAATATTGGCCATGATATTCGTTTATCCTCAGTTGTCGCTGTCTCAGCTCAGTAAAGACCGTCACGTTAGCACAGCTTATGCTAAGTAAAGATTCCCGCTAGCCATAAAAACCAAGGACCCGTGTGCCCTTGCTATTACTGACGGTTTTCTTGGATTCGGCAATGATGGGGCCAATAATATAGATCTGATGATTATAATATTCCGCCAGCATGGAGCCGATGAATACAATTTTTCAGCTCGGAAAACTCACTGAACTCCATTACAACTTACTTATAAATACCTTTTGGCGGAGCTCTAGAGAGGGATAACACATCAACAACAATGACACATAAAATCAGAAAAGAAAACTAGAATAGAATCAGATTCACCAAAGAACCATCAGGGACGAAACTTATATTCTTCTTTTTTCTTTCTTCTTGTACTAATTCTCTGATCAAATCTTCTTGAGCCCACTTTTCTCTTGACTCTCCGGTAAACGTAAAGGAAGCAATCCCTTAACCACCTTAAATTTATGTATTTTCCTAGATAATCACTAGCTTTCTTTGACACCAATATTCTGGTTAAGAGAAGTTGTTGCCGCCGCTTTTCGCAACCCATCTCTCTCCCGCAACATTTTTCATATTAGAAATAATTATTTTTAAAAAAAAAATC
Source organism: Apostasia shenzhenica (assembly GCA_002786265.1). NCBI lineage: Eukaryota > Viridiplantae > Streptophyta > Magnoliopsida > Asparagales > Orchidaceae > Apostasia > Apostasia shenzhenica. Next base: position 923,090 of record KZ451984.1, read on the forward strand.
CAAATCACTATATTAGAGAAAGAGAAGAGAAGATTGAATGTAATGTTAATTTACTTGCTATTCAGTCCTATTCTCATCAAAATACCATGATGGATTTTCTACAACAAGGATTTTATTGTCTTGGATTGAAAAATTTATTTAGTTGGGCTGCCTGCTCTCGCTCAGATGTTCGACAACTAAACCTAACGCGCTACGTAGATGCGTGGGAACTGCTTAGAATGACAAAAAAATCATTTCGTGTATTTGTTTTTACTTCATATGAATATTTTTTCGCTCTGTACAAATATTTTTTTCATTAGTATATGTGATTTTTATTTAGTTTGCATATGCAAAATAAAAGGACTGATATAAAACAGAAAAAGATTATTTTAATATTAAAATTTGGAGTATGTTTGGGGATATTTCGAGTTTTTTTTAAGATAGTAAAAGAAATCTGTTTTAACATTATGATGTAAAATAAAATTATTGAGAATTATATTGGATGGAAAATAAAATTAAGTTTGCGTGGAACGTAAAATAAAGTTAATTGTTATGATTGGATTTATGCAGAATATGACATGAAGTAGATTTTTATTATTTAAATTTATACATAATTTGTAATAAATATAAATTATTTTAATATTAAAAAGTATGTATAATATAAAATAAAATTTATTTTAATATTTTTATTTAAGTTGAAAGTAAAATAAAATTTTAATTTGATTTTTATGAAATATTAAAAAATTTAGAATATTTTTTAGGGCAAATTTCACTCAGGTCCCTGAGTTTAAGGGTTATTATCACACAGGTTCACGTTTTTAAAATCCTATCATCTGGGTCCCTAAGTTTTCAAAAAATATCATCTGGGTCCCTATTTTA
>KZ451984.1:923967-947930 GCA_002786265.1 Apostasia shenzhenica
TAAGGGTATAATGGTAATTTTCATATTTTTTAATAATAAAAAAATAAAATAGGGACCCAGATGATATTTTTTGAAAACTTAGGGACCCAGATGATAGGATTTTAAAAACGTGAACCTGTGTGATAATAACCCTTAAACTCAGGGACCTGAGTGAAATTTGCCCTATTTTTTATTATTTATTAGAAGGTATAATTACTTACATGCCACACAATTTAGTTTTATTTATGCCTTACCTATTCATTCTTAATTAATTATATATGCACACTCAAAATATTACAAAATCTTACATACACACATTTGAGTTAAAACTTAATCAAAATCTATTTGAAAAAAAAATATTCTGTTAGTAAATCATTAAAATTATATTTTTACTCTTAATGGTATATATTTTTCTCTTCCTCAATACCACACTAAAGCGCTGATTTGTTCTAAAATCAATTCACGTCGCGGATGTCTTCTTCTTTTATCGTCACCTAAATATTAAGGTTTTAGGATTTTTACTCAAAATATATTTAAATATCCTTAAAATAATATGATGAACGACTCAAATTTTTTGTAATTAATTAATTATAGTTAGGTTATTGAAAAATTATGATTACTCATTATAATAGAAATAAGTTTAAATGTGTGTATGTAAGATTTTAAAATATTTTGAGTATGCATAGCGTAATTAACTAAGAATGAATGGGTAAGACATAAATAAAACTAAATTGTGTGGCATGTAGGTAATTATCCCTTATTAGAAAGCACTAGAAATTCTGATGTTTTATGTTATTTGATATAAATTTAATAGGGGGGAAACTTTCTACAAATTTTATGTTTATATTTATGATTTTAAATGTTAATTGATGCTTGTGAATGCTTTAAATGTTTGGATTTAAAAAGTTAGAAATGTTAAGCATGATAGAATTAAAATGATAAATTAATGTGTTTTGCATGTAATTTATATAATTTGATTGAAATACAAATTTGATATGGCATTGCTATAATTTTGCCTATTGGGCTATTGTGATAAAATTGTAAGTTGAGAAGAGACTTATCATGAATCATCTATCAAGTTGCAGACTTATACATGGAAATAATAATTAGGCAAATATATGAAATTTAATAGCTGCATTACTGTAACTCGGTAAAGTTTAAATGTCTGAAATCTCAATATAACCGCATCTACTTCAATCGTAAAAATGAAATTAGAGGTAACTCACTTTATAAAGTGAACGGTCTCAAATAAAGTTGAAATATCTCAAACTTGATCCATGAGATGAAAGGAGTCGTGAGAGACGGTGAGATCGCATGGGATTCGCGGTACTTAAAGAGATGTGATTAAGGCTCAAGGGCAACTGATTATTGCAAAATTACGATCTCACCATAAGAACTGAGTTTATCGATATGGCACTATATTAGAGAAACCCAATGGTCCAAATTAAAAGAAGAAATTAATTAATATTATTCGCAATATTATGTTTATTTATTTACATAAAATTTTATTATTATGAGGTTATATATCAAATAATATTCTTGTATCTATTCTTGATTATAAAAGTATGTTATTGTGGTATTCTAATAAAAAGAAAATATTTGAATAGTATATACAAATATTTTATTTAACTCATTGGTTGAATTAGCCTACTAAGTTTATATTACTTTAAACTAATGTAATTTTTATAGCTGGTACTGTAGATCAAAAAAATACAAGGGAATGAGAAAATGTGATATGTAAAAAGGATCTAAAGTAAGTTAGGATTTGATTTTTATCTTTGAACTTTGAACATTTTGAACTAACTGTAGTTTGTTGAAACCTTTATGCTTGATTACTAGTTGTGAATTTTTCGTTGCAATAAGAAATTTAACTTAACTCGTTGATTTATTAATTACTTAAATTTTCTTTGCTGTGCTTTAGTTATTCTCTGATGCCACATTTCACTTATCATGACTTGTCCTAAGGAGAGACTATGTGAAAATAAGAGCGTGACACTAATATTAAAATTTTATTTTATTTTAATCTAATATAAATATTAGTATTAAAATTAATTTTATTTTACTTTATAATAACAATTTAATTACTATTGAACAAATATGCATCCAATATGAAAATGTAACAGAATATTTTAAATTTCAAACTCAATTAGGTTTCTTCCCTAATCCACCATTTATAAAAAGAAAAAGTTAGTGTGATGATCACACTTTGCTATGTGGTAGGCAGTCATCCACTTCCTAAAGTGACAGGTTCAATTTTTTGGGAAACTGTTTAATTTTTTTTTTAAAGAAAAAAAAATTAAAACTGTTCAAAAAAAATTGTGAATAATTATTAAAATGCATGATAAATATAGAATACATGACCAGTTTGCAAAATTTAGTTTTTTAAAATTAAATTTAAATGAAGATATTTTTTATTAAAAATTACGAATGATGTGAAATAAAATTAATTTTTAATATTAAATTTTATATATGATATAATATACCTGTTTAAAATTAAATTAAGTTAATTTTAATCTATTAAATAAATATGTCATTTTAAGTATAAATTCTATACAATAAAATATATAGTGGTAAGTATGAAAATTATAATATTAAGTACATCGATGATAATGCTAAGTATGAGAAAAAATTTAAAGCATGAATTGTATGTATATAATATCATTATTTTTTTTAATAATATTTACACACATAATCTATACATAGTTTTTTTTTTTTACGTTAAGTCATATTAATATATGTTTTGTATTATAATAATGTTAGTGTTATCTATTTTTATAAGTACTTATGATCCCCACAATAGTTATGTGGGGTATAGTTTTATTGGCCATAAAAAAAAATAAGATAGTGATCCGCCAATAATAATTTTTTTTTGTTGAACTCATTCGATAGTTAAGATGCACTTAGAAAGTAGGAGTTTAATTATGTGATCTATCTAATTATATATGATAACACATCAGCAATAATAATTGAGAAAACAATATTATAGAAAAATTTTGTAAAGAACTATAAATTATGACTTTCTATTGTGTGATATCTTAAAAACAGCTAAAAATATTAATATAATATTACTGATAATTAATCTCAATGTATTTTGAATATGAATTTCTTAAATTTCTCCTATTAATAATTTAGTATTTAAAATTTGGTTGTATTTCATTGAATTTTTCCACAACAAAGAAGAAATAAATTGATTAAGCCAACAAATATCTACATACCAATTTAAAAAAAAATAATGCAATAATTTAATAAAACTTTGATATCTGCCAGTCTATTAATTGTAACACCATAGCCTGCTTTAACATCGTTAATATTCCTTTAAAAAAAATCATTAATATGATAATAATAATAATAATAATAGCAATATATTAGGTATAGGGGTGAGAGTTTTTCTTGAAGATCGATAGTCGCTCGATATTCTGATTGATATTTAGCATGAATTGTGCTCAACTACTATTAACGGTCGGATCTGATCGACTTGACTCGATCTCCATTTTTTTAAATATAAATAATATATTCACTCATTTATTATAATTATTTTAGTACTTACTTATAAGCATATATTAGTTATTATTATGACATTTTGTAAGAGATTTTATGGGTATTATTAATTCAATTTTATATCTCAAATTTTAGAGAACTTGTGTTAGCTCAATTAAGGCTCGGACCAACTCGAAGATTAAAAGACCCAACTAGAACTAGAATTGAATTATGATGAGCTGAATTTAAGCTATGCCCGACTCGACTCGACTCGACTCGAATTAAGATCATTTTTATTTCTAATTTGGTACGAGTAACGTGCCCATACTTCTTCAAAACATTCTTTAAAAGTAAAAAAAAAAAGCTTTCTTCAATAAAAGAAATAAAGAAACTTTCAGTTTCACACTAATTAACTTTATGTAGAATCAGTTTAAATCAAAATTTTAGAGATATTTTAAATTCATTATAAATTTTAATAATTTCATTTTAAATCATAATTAGCTGATATAAACTCAAATTAAATTAGCCAAAAAAAATATCATTTTAATAAATATATATTTTTTATATTTTATATATATTATATATATCTTTACATTGACTATTAAAATTATTTTTTATATAAAAATAATTAAAATATTTTTGAAAACATTAATCAACCCTACCGCTTGCATCATGCTTGCATCGTGAAATGCAATGCATCACCGTCATTTGGGCAATTCCTGTAGAACCTACGTGTTTAATTTGCTGCCGCCGATGGTGGACTGTCGCTATCATCCAAATTAAAGTAACTTTTTTTGTGATAAAAAATTAAAGTAAGTTTTTTTGATAAAAAATTAAATAACTTTTTTTGATAAAAAATTAAAGTAAATTGGGAAATGACTAATGATTTTCGTGCATCCCAATTTTTTTTTAAAAAAAAAATAAATTGTGCATCCCAAATTAATATGCAACGTCCGTCACATTTTAAGCACTCCTTATCCATTATCGTAAAAAGCGACTCAGATCATCTGATTCGGTTGTGAATCAGCATCTTATTCAATTTTTAACATTAAAATTAAGAAATAATTACCTACATATCACAAAATTTAGTTTTATTTATGTTGTACCCATCTATTCTTAGTTAATTACGCTATGCACACTCAAAACATTATAAAATCTTGCATACACACATTTGACTTAAAACATAATCAAAATCTATTTAAAAAAAAAAATCTGTTAGTAAATCATTAAAATTATATTTTTACTATTAATGGTACATATTTTTCTCTTCCTCAATACCACATTAAAGCGTTGATTTGTCCTAAAATTAATTCACGTCGCAGATATCTCCTTCCTTTGCCGCCACCTAAACATTAAGGTTTTAGGATTTTCACTCAAAATATATTTAAATATTCTTAAAATAATATGATGAACGACTCAATTTTTTTGTAATCTAACTATAATTAGGTTATTGAAAAGTTACGATAATTCATTATAATAGAAATAAGTTAAAATATGTGTATATAAGATTTTATAATATTTTAAGTGTGTGTAGCATAATTAACTAAGAATGGATGAGTAAGACATAAATAAAACTAAATTGTGTGATATGTTGGTAATTATTCCTAAAATTAATTTATATATTAAAATAAATTATTTTTAATGATATTATCATTTAATGATAATAATAAATATTTAAATATTTATTTTTTTGGTAAATATTATTATTATTATTATTATTTAAAATAGTGATTTTAAGATGTAAGCTGAACCTTATTTAGATAATATCCTCGCAACATTGTCCCTGTTCATATGCACACTATTCCTATTAATAGAAGTTGGTTTGCGGAGAATGACCCGAGTTTGAGTCGAGCAAAGTATAACTCAAATTCAACTCATCTCAATTAAACTCAAATTCAAAATGGCTTAAGCCTTAATGTATCGAGCCAACTTACGCTCTTTAAAAGTTAAATGATTTTAAAAAATTACTTCTATTATGATTTGAAATTAACTTAATTATATCTATAAGTTCTCCTAACTAATATTTTAATCATGCACATCTAACGTATACATATAATAAATAATTAAATATATTATTTTTATTTGAAAGAAGAGACCGAGTTAATTCAAATTTATTTGACCACCAGGCTCAACTCAGTAAACTCAAGTTGAGTTTAATTTAAATTTTGAGTGAATATTTACACTCTCACATTTACCTCGTGATTTACAAATTGCATGAAGAATATTCCTCAGAAAGTTGGGGTGTGAATTGGGAGAAATTTTTGTGTGCACCGATGCACGGTACACCAACCCAATTAGCACACGACACGTCAGCACGTTTGATCACTTTTATTCATGTGTCGTGTGCTAATTGGGCTGGTGTACCGTGCGCCGGTGCATACAATAATTTCTCGTGAATTGGGATAGGAGAGAGGGAGCTGATAGGCCACGTCAATAAGGCTTCGTTTAGTTCAAACTATTTTTAAATGAAAAAAAAAACTTTATTTTTAAAATTTAATATAAAAAATTTATTTTAATATTTAAAGATATATATAATGTAAAATAAAATTGATTTTAATATTTATATTTATATTAAATGTACATTAAAATTGTGTCGAATTAAAAAAATATTTAAAAATTGACGCAAGGACCAAAACAGGACTAAAATATGATCAAATTGGTACTAGTTTAAAAAACAACAATAATAAAAATAAATAAATTTTTTACACCATTCTACATTTTAATATAAAAAAATATTATTTTATTTTACATACTCGATAATTTAAAATAAAAATATCAATTTTATTTCACATTCTATACTAAAATATTCGAATCGAGTATTTTGATCTAAAATGTGAAATAAAGTTTATATTTTTATTAAAAATTATTGGGTACGTGAAGTAAAATATTATTTTTTATATTAAATTTGTATATTATAATTAAAAAAATATTTATTATTATTATTATTGTTATTTTTTAAATTATTACTATTTTAGTCCTGATTTTGGTCCTCGCGCCAAATAGAGCCTTAAAGATTATAAAATGGGACCCGGGTTCACGATAGGGATGTGAGCAGTTACACTTATGCATAGAGACCTACAAAAGAGAGCAGTTGTATGGCACACGTGGCGTCCTTTGATTGGGTTTCGGACGATGCGCCGTCCGAACCCAATAACTTCTCCTACGAAAGAGAGCACGCTCACATTCTCTTTTTGAAAGTGATTCACATTATATTTTTTTAAAGTGGTTCCCATCATAACAAAGAAAGGCTTGTGGTAAACAAATTGAGTGTGTTCGCAATCACGCTGTGGCTTCTGTTTTCATTCCTGATCAGTCACTTTAATAATGGAGCAAAAAGCTTTTAATGGCCTACATGTTACAAGATCGAAAGAAAAAGACTCATTCATATACTTGAGTCGTGAGTTTGAAAAAGATGCAAACTGTTTTTGTAACATCCCGTGATCTTATTGTAGAGGTATTATCCGTTTTTGAAAAAATTGTATGACTTGAGTATTATTCAGGAGGTTACCCATTCCAGTGCTACTCCAGCCCAATCTGCTTAGCTATATATGGAGTTTCCCATCAATGGCCTTATGATTTTGCCCAAAAGAAGCTTTTGTTATCAGGATCTTTCTCCCTTTTTGATGTGGGGCGATTCAATCCTGTGCCCCTCTCTCCACTTATTATTCAGCCTAGAAACTTGTCAGGAGCTACACTTCATCTCAATGATTTTTTTCTCTTAAGATATCATCCGGCAATCACTCCACACCCTCTTTGGCCACGAGCAACACACCTTTCGTTGAACACCTCTCACCGAACTAAGTTAACTATCAAATTTCTATCACACGCATTGCAATGTATCTCAAATAATAAAATATTAATTAATTGTAAGAAAATACAGTTGCATCGTGCGTCTCACGTACTTTCTCTAGAACCGTGACAACGAAACGAATGTCTGTCACCAACCTAAAAAAATACTAGTTGCACGAGATTTATACTGGACCGGTTTATGTGAAGATGCACCCTCTTTTTCTCTGTGTGCTTGAAAGAATCTCTCACGTAGCTAAATTCTTTCGACAAAGCATGTTTAATTGAGCCATAGAAGTCATTTGTAATTCTATCATGTTATTTTTTAATAATTATTTAGTGGATTTTTTTTCAAATTCGTCTATTTTGATGCTGTAGTCTTTCATCTTATTAGTTTCTATGTAAAAATTTGGTGTTTTTTTAAAAAATTTTTGAGATGCTGTTCGATTTGTTTAACAATTTCTTGCACAAACATGAGCCAACTGCCAAAATAAATTATCAAATATATAAAATGTGAAATTAATTCTATTATAATAAAATAAAATTAATTTCAAATATGACGAGTTTTCAAATCTCTCAAATCTGCTCTGAATCAAATCAAATCAAATTTAAATAAAACTAATATGAAAATCTCCAATAATTAAACTTGAATTTTGATGCAACACATGGTGTAATCTTATCGGTATTATATTGAAATCATCAAAGTAAAAAATTATTAAAATTAACGCTTTTAATTTATGAGTAAAACTGAAATACAAAAATGAGTTTTAAAATCATGTTTAAAACCACGAATAAGTGACGAAACACGTTAAAGAATATCCTTCACTCGGCCACTTTTTCTCTATAAGAACTCATCCTCGATGATATTCGAGCCAACTTCGCACGAGCCGAAGGTGGATCGATCAAGCAATATTCTTCTGAATACTCTTTGGAACATGATTGCCTCCCTTTTATGTGTCTGCTGATCTACCACATAATTAAGAGAATTATCACTTAATTATTATATTTTTCTAAAAATAATTATTTTATTTTTCTTTTAAAAAAAAAGTTTGGCTAACTTCTGAAGTACGTAGAAGCTCGAAAAAATTTATGTACAATACATTATTAAGAATCATTTAAATAATTTCAAAAAACATATAAGAAGTGACATATATTACGTTATTTATACTAAAATTTATGTTAAATATGAATTAAAATTAATTAATTTATTAAAAATTAAATTTGATATAAAATAAAGTAATTATTTAATGTTAAAATTTATGTAAGATAAAATATAAAGTAAATTTATTTATTTTTTAAATTAAGTAAAATTTGTAGGCATAATTATTTTAGGTATCTATAATTTAAATAATTTCTTCTTGATGTTTTTACTATGTTAACTAATTAGATAATGTGACAATGTGTTGCTCATGTCTTGTTAATTAAGTTTTTATAATATCTGACTTTATAAGAAAAAAAATTTCTTATAACATCATGGGATTTATCGATGATTAGGCCTATCAATGGATTGGATTATAACGGGTTCGAAGTGAATTTTTATTTAATTAAACTCTCAAATAAATTTTTTTTTGATCCATCAGCTCGCCTTGTTTATTGACCTATTACAAATAAATGAATCGGATATGTATCATCATCATTGACTCGACCCGTTTAAAATCCACCTATTTATATAATTTAGTTTGATACATACATTTATAGTAGAGAAGCTTAAATAGAGAGTGCCAATATGATTAATTAATGAAAGATTCTTATAAATTATATCATCAAACTATAACGTATAGTGCATCTATTTTCATAACTTACTCTTATAATTTTATATTTCGTAATATATACGTGTATATATATATATATATATATATATATATTAAAATACTAATTTTTATATTGAAATACTCAATTAATTTATAAAAATATAATATTTTTTCTCTTATTTTATTTTCAATAAATTTATCATTATTCTAGATTTGACTATGAAAATTACTTTAAATTGTGATATTTATTATAAATAGATCAAACCCAAAAATTCGAGTTCCGAACCGATATGATTTTCGACTTGAGAGGATTCGGATTGACTATGATTTCGATCCAATGAATAACTCGATCTGATATATATATATTTGAATTCAGATCCAAATTAGGATCACCTGACCTGAATTTGATCTATTCACTGGCCCATCCTACCATGAACTTGTTATGGATGTAATTAATTTGAAATATAATGTTTTGTTCTAGTTTAATTGGTAAATTATCCATTATTGTGATTATTTTATCAAAAAAAAAGCATGTTAGTGATTAATTAATTGCTGTAGTCTTAAAACCTTATCAACGATTTTCTGAAAGTTATCAATGATTTCAGCGTAAAAAGTATGACTTGCAATATATTAAAAATAAGTTGATGATTTGTTCCAAATAATTGAATTGATAACAGATCTAATTATGATTTAAATGCAAATGATTTTAAGTTTTACGGAAATTAATCAGTTTTTGTTAGTTTATTAATCTAAGATCCTGTTTGGCGTGAGAACTAAAATGGTACTAATTTTAAAAATAATAATAATAATAATAATAAATAAATTATTTTAATTATTTTATATAAATTTAAATATAAAAAAATATTATTTTACTTCACATACTCAATAATTTTTAATAAAAATATCTACTTAATTTATTTCACATCCTACACTAAAATACTTGATTTAAATATTTTGGTTTAGAATATGAAATAAAGTAGATATTTTTATTGAAATTTATTGAGTATATGAAGTAAAATATTATTTTTATATTAAAATTTATGTAAAATAATTAAAAAAATATTTATTATTATTATTATTATTATTATTTAAATTAGTACTATTTTGGTCCTGATTTTGATCCTCACGTCAAGGGACTAAAATTTATCAATTTCATGCTAGCTGAAATTCTCACATCCTTAAAACAAAATTTCAAATTATTTAGATTTTTGAATAAAAAACTAAAAATCACGTATTATGTTGAAATTATTGATATCGTCAAAATTAATGAAAGTGAAACTTTTAATTTTCAAGTGAAATCTAAATTTGATTTTAAGATCTTGGGATGCATGTTATAATAGGCCTGTTTGTTTGTAAGGTTAAAATTAAACTTTGATAAAGATATTTTTTTATTGAAGTTGTGAATAAAGTGAAATAAAGTTAGTTATTATATTGAGATATACGAGGAATGCGATATAAAGTTAGTTATTATGTTTGAATATGTGAGGGATGTAATATAAGTTAGTTATTATTTTAGTAATGTGTGTAGGATGTGAAATAAAGTTAATTTTTAATATTAAATTTTATGTGTGATGTGATATGCCAGATTAAAATTAAACCAGGTTAATTTTCAATGGCGAAACAAACGGGGCCTAAAAGTTTGTTTACCCTAAAATAATAAATCATTTGTCATGCGACTTGTGGGTATATATATATGCTGAAAGTTATGCATCCTACGTATGTGTGGTACATGATTTACTCATTTTTTACCTAATTAACTACCACAAATAATATGGACATTGATCATGGAGAAATTAAGACATGTGGAAATTGCCTCTAATTATATTCGATGCTACAACAATAACAATAATAAATAATTTTTTTATTCCACTATGCAGGGACGGCTATATGAATTCATTATTTTCATTATATTTTATTAAATAATAAATTTTTATTTAGTTCCAAATATATAAAATTATTTCTTATAATTTTTTAACATTTTTTTGCCTTTCATCTTCATTTTTTTATACGGGGAAGATTCAATAATTCTTTTCTTATTGAAAATTTTATCGGTCTACGATTTACATCTCAAATTATTTAAGCCGGTTCTCTCTAAACTTATACACAATTGAAGCCACTCTAACTTTCTTGTAGATATACTCATTTTTTATATATCTAATAGTTTCGTGTATATTTGTTTATTTATCTTAGCATCTTTATTTCTGTGACATTTATTTTATTTGTGTGTTTCTACTTTGTAGGCCAACATTCAATATCATACAATATCATTGATCTTATAACTGTTTTATAAAATTTAATTTTAAATCTAAATAAATTTTTTTTATCATACAATATGACATATGTATTTTTCCAATTTATCCATTTTACTTGCATCCAACTGATAACATCATTGTTTATTTCACTAGTATTCTACATGATTGAATTAAAATATCTAAATCGTTTGCTTTTTTTGATAACTTGGTTATCAATGGTCATCTGCCCACTACAAATACTTCTATTTTGACTAAATTTAAGTTTTCTATATATATATTTAGTTTTTAATTTGTTAAGATAAAAACCTTTAGATTCTAATATATTTTCTCCAAAACTTAAGTTTTGTCTTAAGCACCTTCTTTTATTTTATCAATGAAAAGAATATTATGTGTAAAAAGTATAAATGAAAGTATTTTTTCTTGAATATAGTCGATTAAGACCTTTATAATTAATGCAAATAGATATGGACTGAAAGCTAAAGCCTACTTGGGTGGCATATAAGTTTATAATGTTAATAATCATCAATTGATAAGAATATTTAAAGCTATAATTCTATTTTAATTCCTTTTGACTTTCACTACAAGATCCTTCGAACTCTTATCGAGAATTTACTCACTTTATTCTTGATTTTATTCTAGGTAGAGTATCAAAATTTAAAGTCTAACTTATTAATTTCTTAGCTTTCCTCTCTACTTATTTTATTTTCTAAATGTACAAAATATTAATCCTCTTTTATACCATAATATTTATTAATTCTATTGGCTTGCCTAATATCTGTATTCCAAGTTTTTAATTTTATTCTAGTGTTCTGAACTAACTTCTTTATTTGCATTCACATATAATGTGAGAACTCTTGTTTACTTATTACTATATTGGAGAGTCAATGCAACAATTTTTACATATTTTTACTATATTTAGGTAATACAATGTCCCTTTTAAAGAATACTTTAGCTTTAGTATAATTTTTTAAGGGATTCATATCATATTTTATTCGATAAGTCTTACGCTAGCTATCGACTGCCTAATATAATCCTTCGTATTTCTCATTCAGAACTTAAGACTTGACAATTATGCGTTATATTTGATACTCTAATATTTTAAAATTTATCCTATGTGCAACTTGCCTATGTACACAAAATTTTTTGGTATTAATGAATTCTCAATAAAGAATATTTTTTTAATTACTGCACCAGGTTAGAATTTATGTTCATCTAAAATATTGATATAGTTTTTAAATTAACTAAAAACTTACTTGCCTACTATCTTTAAACAAATAACTAATTTGATTAATTTAAAAATTAAAGAACTTAATTGCACGTAAGTCCAAACTAGAACTTAATTATTATTATTAACACTAATTTTGGCCTTATTTACAGGAATGTGCAAAAATATCTAAAAAACTAAGACCAAATCAGAACTGAACCAAAATTGATCGATTGCTTCAGTTTTGGTTCTAAAATTTTCAGAATTGAATAATTTGATTTGGTTCTCAATTCTAGCATTCAAGAATCGGAATTGAATTAGAATCAGAACCAAATCGAATATCAATTTAATAATTAATAATTATTAAATTTATTAATCTTGTTGTGTATAAATTAAATTTTTTTATTATTTTATTACCATATAAAATGCCTACAATATTTTGAAAAAATTAAATATTTTATTTTATTTATATTCATTGATACTAACTAAATCGTAGGCCAATTGAAGCTCCAGTTAGAAAAATTGAGTTACTGGATTTTGCCCATGTACAAAGAGGAAGAGGGAGACCAAAAAAGATATGACAAGAAACTATAAGGAGTGATCTTAGTACTTAAACTTAGATAAGAATTTGGTAACTGATAGAGCGCAATGAAAATAAAGGATTCATGTAGCCGACCCCACCTAGTGGGATTAAGGCTTGGTTGTTGTTGTTGTTGTATATTCATTGATACTAAATTGAAAGTTTATTTTCTTTGACTAGTATTGTTATTTCATTTTATGAACTATATAGCATTGTAATACTTTAATTAAATTATATAAATTTCATCAAATAAATAAATGTATATATATATATATATAATTTATTAATTTTCTATTATTATTATACTTATTTTTTTTAAAATAAATATACGGTAAAAATTTCATTCAAATTTTATTCAATTTATATTATAATGATAATTGTAATTCATAGTATTTAAATTCTTTTAAATATAATATTAATTCTAAAATTATTTCTTAATAGATCTGTTGTTAAATTAGAGTAAGAACCGGACCCAATTCAGTTCAGTTCCAGTTCCCCTAATAAGATCTGTTTAGTGTGAGGGCCAAAATCAGAACCAAAATGGTACTACTTTAAAAAACTATAATAATAATAATAATAATAACTAAAAAATTTTAATCATTCTATACAAGTTATAATATAAAAAAATATTACTTTACTTCTTTAATATTTTTAATAAAAATATTAAATTTATTTTATATAATAGATCAAAATACTCGATTCAAATATTTTAGTCTAGGATGTGAAATAAAGTAAATATTTTTATTAAGAATTATTGAATTTGTGAAGTAAAATAATTTTTTTTATATTAAAACTTGTATAAAATAATTAAAAATTTATTTATTTATTTATTATTATTATTATTCTTTTTTAAACTAGTACTATTTTAGTCATGATTTTAGTTCTCACGCCAAACAGGACCCTTCCGTAACCGATCTTAGCCTGTTTGGATTTAAGTTTTGCCCAGAACCGATTCGCACCGAGTTGTACATCAAATCTTACGTTCATAATTAGCTCGCTTATAAAAGGCCATCAATTAATGCTGGTGCTTCAGAGCTGCCAACTGATCAAAAGAGCCAGAGAGATCAAGACATACCGATGGCTCTTCTTCCCCTAGCTAAGCTTCCCATCAATGGCAACAAGCTGGAGACTCTGGCTTCTTTCAGATCATCTGGGGTTCACCTACGGCCGCCCCTCGGCCGGCCGGATCCAAACCGGGCGGCCGCCGGCGCCGCCGTGCGCTGCTCCGCTGGACCAAGGAACGACTCTCATGCAGGGTTCCCTGTGGGCTTCGTCTTTGGCGCGGCTTCTTCTGCTTACCAGGTCTGTAGCCGGAGTTGGTCCGGATAGGCTGTTCTACGTTTGTTTCGTTCTCCGAAAATTTACATTTTTTTTTCCCGTGCCGGCCGAAACTGAAAACCGGATGTTATAAACCGAAATACATCATCTACACCAAATTACAATTGAAATCCATTTAATTTTAATACTCGTTAAAAATTAATATTATAAACCATAATATATAAAAACCATAACATTAGATTAATAATAATTTAGATAAATCTTATATAAACTGTAGTATAAAACTAATTTTTTTAAAATATTTTACATAATTCATTTTAGAAATAAAAGAAATTATTTCAAATCATATATATCTCAAATAAAATAAAATTTACTTTTATTTTTTAAATATTAATTAAAAATAAATAGATTACGGGACATAACCTATAACATATTAGGAAAATTAATGGGCCCGAAGCCCACTTAGCACTCACTCAGTAATGATTTTTTTAATAATTATCAATATGAGATTATAGAGTTACCCTTCAAGAATTATCCCAATAATTTTTATTTTAAATTCTAACTCCTAATAATTTTTAATGTTTCTTTCATACAACCTCAAAGACAGCTGAAGTAAGCCAATTGGGCTTTAAATAAAACCAACAAAATTTTTTGCAGAGAAGCTTTCAGATGGAATGGAAATTTTCTCGGAAATAATTTTATTAAGGGAGCGTTTGGTTTAATATTATCTTCGTATTATGTTATATAATCTAGATGTCATGACATTTAAATGTCATCTTTTGACTAATAATTTTATAATCTTATATAAGATTATCTATAGATGTCATTAAACCAAATAATTATTTTCTTTAGATAACATAACATAACAATCAAGATAACATCAAACCAAACGCCCCTAAATGATATTTTAAAATAATTATTTTTCAAAACTATGAACCATTTCTTTGAAGTATAACTCATTTTTCTTGTTTGATTTATGCTCAAATTAGGTATGATCATTTTTTCAATTTTTTTATAAAAAAAGATTTGTATGATAAGAAATGAAGTTAGTTAATTTTAAGAATATAAAATAAAATTAGCTGATGTATTGAGAATTGTACAAATTATTTTATTTTTTTTAAAAAATAATTTTGCCCAACGTGAATATGAACCAAAGACTGCCTGAGATGTTTGCATTACCCTTTTTGGAATTTAATTTTTTTTTTTCAGAATATTAATTATTTTTTTTTAATTTATTATAAAAATAAAATAAAATATGTAAAATATGAAATATAGTTAATTAATTTATTTAAAATTATGTAGGATGTTAAAATTTTAATGTTAAAAATTATATAAGATAAAATATAAAATAATTTATATATATATTTTTTAATTAAAAGATTTTTTTTTAAAAAGAAAAGAATCCGAATGGCATTGAACCAACTCTATTTTAATTGGTTTCAGGTAGAAGGTGCCACAGATGAGGGAGGGAGAGGACCCAGCATATGGGATACTTTCTGTAAAAAATATCCAGGTATTTTTTTTTATTGAAAAAATATCCAGGCTTTAAATTCTAGATACATACTCATTGCGATACATAGTTATTTATAAGTACTGCTGTGAATTAAATTGAACCGAGTAGCGGTCAGTTCAAGCTCGTAATCATACTAAAACTGAGCTCGAGCTTGTTTCGAGCTTTGTTCATGAACACAACGCTTGATTCCTGAGGTTTAATTTGTGAACGGTATTATATATATTGGACACTATAATATTTACTTATTAGACACCCTAAAGTTAAATATTACATGACACACACTTATTTATTTTAATTTTACAACCAACACACTCTAGTTAAAAAATTCTTATATTTTATGTAAGTAAACCATACTTGATCTATGTTTTAACTTAAATAAGGTTCATTTAAATAATTTTTAACATGTACGATGTAAGTTAAGATACACCGAGGGTTAGATTTTATTCCTATAAATTTTATTTAAGTTAAAACATAACTCAAGTATGGTTTACTTAAATAAAATATAAAAATTTTTTAACTAAGATGTGTTGGTTGTAAAATTAAAATAAATAAGTGTGTGTCATGTAATATTTAACTTTAGGATTTCTAATAAGTAAATATTAAAATTTTTTGTATCGTACGGATAAAAATCTCTAATAAATTTATTTGTTTAAATATGATAAACGAATGTGAAGACCGCTGCTCGGCTCAGCTCGGTTCTTTTATAGCCCCACTCACTCTCTTTTCGTTGAAGAAGATGTGCAATCTCCATGACAGATGGTTTTCTGCATTGGCTCTGCTGAGCACGATGTTTGTGATGTCAAATCGCATCTACGGAGCGGCAGAGCGCGGCGAATTTATTCCGGTTAATTTCGATCTTCTTCAGCCATCAAGAGATGGCTGCGAGATTTTTGCTACTAGAAAACCCCGATCACAAATGCTCCGTTCACATCTTCTTCAACATGCTCGTCTTCTTCCCCGAGCTCATCGTCTCCCCTATTTCCCTCTATTTGCTCTCGAATCGGGATCCAGAACTACCCTTTCTTGCCTCCTTTTTCTTCCTACATGAACAGAAGTATCTCTCGCACGTCGATGTGATCCTTAGCCCTTGATTATTATTATTATTATTATTATTATTATTATTATTATTATTATTATTATTATTATTTCAGAAAAAATAGCAGATCGAAGCAACGGAGATCCAGGAGCTGGTTCCTACTACAACTATAAGGTGATAGCTCGATTTATGTATGTATATATATATACAATTTATGTATATATATATATATATATTCAAATCATCAACTAAGAATTTATAGTTAATGAGAATAGTGTGGCTAATGAAAAATCTCTTCATTAATATGTGGATTTGTAGGAAGATGTGAAGAGGCTAGCAGAATTGGGTGCAGACGTTTATAGGTTCTCCATATCTTGGCCAAGAATTTTGCCAGAGGGCCGTGGTAAACCTAACCCTGAGGGAATTCAATACTACAAGAATCTGATTCAGGAATTGCTGGATCATAGTAAGAACAATTTATTTTCACATTTTAAACATTGATGTTGCAACACATGAACCTATGTTTAATTTCCTTTGGTTTGTATAGGAATAGAGCCCTTTGTCACGATATTCCACTGGGATGTGCCCCAAAAGCTAGAAAATGAGTATGGAGGCTTTTTGCATCGACGAATTGTGTAAGTAGCTTTTAGATTTTTCACTCTTTCATGCTTGTTAGGTTTAGGATATGTTTAAGGGGGGGTGGTTCAATGTTATGTTGATGTTGTCATATTATTTAGATATTCTGAGATCTAGATTTCATCTTTTGAGTGACAATTTTATAATTTAGCGAAAGGAGATCAGCAATTTCAGATGGAAATATTGTCTATCTCCAAGAATATGAGTTTGATATAGAATTGGAAGATGTTCTAACATGTTCCAATCAACTCAAACAAAATGTTTACTCTCAAAAGTGGGTGGAAGATAAATTGAAATCAATGAAAGACAATAACGTATAAGATTTAGTAGAATTGCCTACAGGAAAGAAACCGATTGGTTGTAAATGAGTACTTAAAACCAAATGGGTTGCAATATCAAAAGATATAAGGCGTGACTTGTCCCTTAAGGTTTCACTTAAAAGGAAGGTATTGATTATAAAGAGTCATTCTCTCCGGTTTCAAAGAAAAACTCTTTTAGAATTATAATGGCACTTGTTGCTCATTATGATTTGGAACTTCATCAGATGGATGTAAAGGCTGCATTTCTCAATAGTGACATTGAAGAAATAATTAATACGTTGTAGCCAGAAGGGTTCAAATTTAAGAGTTCAGAACAATTAGTATGCAGACTAAAGAAATCCATGTATGGCTTGAAGCAGGCATCCCGTCAATGGTATAAGAAATTTGATTAAGTAATTTCCTCGTTCGGTTTTGAAGAAAATATTGTTGATCAGTGCATATATAGCAAGTTCAGTGAGAACAAATTTATTATACTGGTGTTATATGTCAATGACATTCTACTAGCATGCAATGATAGGACTTTGTTGTAGGAAACCAAGATATTTCTTTCAAAGCATTTTGATATGAAAGATCTTGGTAATGCATCTATCGTGTTAGACATACAGATTTATCGTGATCGTTCACGATTTATATTTAGTCACAAAAGGCATACATTGATAAGGTACTTAGTAGATTTGACCTGAAGGACTGTATACTAGGAGATACATCCATTGCTAAGGGTGATAAATTTAGTTCGCTCCAATGCCCAAGGAATGATATAGAAAAGTGAGTAATGGAGAGTATCCCTTATAAGTCGGCAATAGGAAGTCTCATGTATGCTCAGGTCTGTACGCATCCAGATATTGCGTACATAGTTGTAATACTTGCAGATATTTGAGTAATCTAGGTATGGATCATTGGAAAGCAGCCAAAAGAGTTATGTGAAATCTACAGAGAACGAAGGATTTTATACTCACATATTGGAGAACTGATCATCTGGAGATCATTAGGTATTCTGACTTTGATTTTGCTGGTTGCTTTAATAGTAGAAGGTCTACTTTTGGTTATGTTTTCATGTTGGCTGGATGAGTTGTCTTGGAAAATTGTCAGCAGACACCTGTAGCATCCTCCACCATGGAAGCAGATTTTGTAGCTTGCTATGAGGCAACAAATCATGGAATATGGGTGCAAAACTTTATCACAGGGCTGCATATTGTGGATGATATTGAAAGATCATTAAAGATAAACTGTGATAATAAAGCTGCGGAGTTATATTTTAAGAACGACATGAGCTCTTCCTGGTCGAAGCACACATCGACATTAAGTTCCTAATTGTTAAAGAAAGAGTTCAGAGTTTTCAAGTGTCAATTGAACATATAAGTACAAATCTCATGATTGCGGATCCGTATAGGTGTGGTAGCTCGTATAGGTGTGGTTTATCTAAATGATATGCCTGTATAGTGAGAGCTTGTACTTAATTTATCTTGTGCTGACATTATTTTGCTAATTAGCTTATGGTATTATTTAGTGTAAAGACTTTGAATGATAAATATATATGTTTTTGTTTGCAGTTTAGCATTGTAGTAAACATAAAGTTTGAAAATGTGTGTGTATATATATATATATATGCTGAAGGATTCAATTTGAATCATTATGTAGGATCTGTTGGAAATAGACATGATAAAAGGATCATATTTTCATGTAAGTTTCATGCTATACATTCATATCGGATTTGTCTTTTGAGGACTTCAATATTGTGATTATTGATTGGTCTTGTCATGATTGCTGTGGCAAGTACTGCTTTAGTTCTATATTGAGATCTCAAATGGGCCAGTTTGTTTTAGAGTTGTTACTCATACAGACAGTTAAAGTTTGAGCTCATAAGGTAAAAAAAAATATGTTTGAAATTTTAATATGTGGTCTAAGTGGGAGATTGTTAGAAATAATAATCTTAATTTGTGGACCTATATATTAAAAAATATATATTTTATACTATCTGTATAGTTATTTGGGTAATATGTTGGTGAAGCCTTTAAATTTGTGATTAATTTGAGTTATTTGAGCTTAAACAAATCTTTATTTGAGTTAATAGGTATGGACTTTTTAATATGTAGAAACCGTGTATATAGGTTTGTCATTTATGATGGGCTAAGTCAAACCTAATGCAATTCAGTATAAATAGGTTGAGATCCCCGGTGTAAATTTTAATCTAATCCTCTCTGATTTCTTTCGAGGGGAGTTTTTTACCCAATACAAATTTCAACTATAAAAATTAACTTTATTTCACATCTAATACAAATACGAATATTAGAATTGAAAGTATTTCACATTTTACACATTTTCTAATAGTAAAATAAATTTCTCTCCTATTAAACTTAAAAAATAAAATATTTTTTTTTTCATGTCTAAAAAAAAAAGCTCAAACCAAACGAGGCCTTAGGGATACAATTTTCTCCCTACATGCTCTCGTTTAGGAAAAAACCTCCAACACTGCATAGCTGCTTTACCATATAATTCTTTTATGAAATTTGTTGTTATACATTACAACTACAACAAGAAGCTGTGTATCTTAATTAGTTAGATGCAAATAATTTGAGTACTTTTGGATCAACTATATAAAAGCATAAGCTGTGTATGGTAGCAATATGTTCATTTTATTGTAATTATTTTTGTTGCAGGGAGGACTATAAATACTTTGCAGAAGTCTGTTTCAAACATTTTGGGGACAAAGTGAAACACTGGATCACCATGAATGAGCCATTGACTTTCTGCCTAGGAGGATATGGCTTAGGAATATTTGCACCTGGCCGTTGCACTCCAAATTTGGTGTATGCAGGTGAACATTATGAATGCCCTGTGGGGGACTCCATACGAGAGCCATATATTGTTGGTCACAATATTCTCTTAGCTCATGCTGAAGTTGTGCAACTCTATAAACAAAATTATCAGGTATCTAATGTCATTTTCTTATGAGAAGTGTGTGATTCATAATATATTCTTTATTACTGTATTTGGACCATAATGTATGCTTAATTGTGGATGTTTTCAGCCTCATCAAGCAGGAAAAGTGGGAATTACATTGGTTACAAATTGGTTTGTGCCTTATGACAATAGCCCTCTCGGTTTAGAGGCACAAAATAGAGGCCTTGAGTTCAACCTAGGATGGTAATTAAGTTGATAATATCAATTAGTGATCTCTTTTTTTTTTGTTTTTTTAATTTACATGTATGGGCATTGTATTTCAGTTCTTTTACATAGTAGCTAGAGAGTCATTTCTGGTTTGCATATATGTTGCTACTTAAAACATTGTCAAATGTGTATATATATTTTGTAAACTTTATATTTGTGAATAATGAAAACTGCAACTATATAAGCTTTCCTATTCAGGTTTATGGATCCACTAAAGTTTGGTGATTATCCCTTCTCCATGAAGGCCTTGGTGAGAGAGAGACTTCCTACATTCACAGATGAGGAGTCAAAAAAGCTGAAGGACTCGTATGATTTTATAGGCATTAATTACTATACATCAAGATACTCAAAGAATCAGGTTTTTAGATTGGATTTCGAACCGAAGATATGCTCTGATGATGCTCGCATATTAGCCCCAGGTATGTACACAGGCAAACTCAATTCAACTACAAGTTCATTCATATTTGAAATTCTTACTGTTATGCCACTATATTTTATAAATTTATGATTATATCTCTATAGTTGTTGCTCGCATGCTCATATTTCAACTCAGTTCATTTTAAAGTTTCCATCTTCGTTTTGTATTTTTTGTCAATATAGCATACATTCATTTTGTTTAACTAAATTTAATCTGTTGATTCAATATACAGTTGATAAGAATGGTGTTCCCATTGGCTACGCAGAGGTTGACCCTAAAAACTTTTCTCTATTCATTAGGAGGATTTATGTTTATCTTAGATTAATAGTAATTGTTTATTTCTTAGACTGGGAGTTGGGTCAACGTGTACCCTAGAGGAATAAAGGACCTTCTTCTATACGTGAAGGAAAGATACAGTGATCCAGAAATTTACATCACTGAAAATGGTACATAATTTATATTCTGGATTGCAGATATTAATCAATTTGCTCAAAACTTCTTAATTATGTTTGGTTTTTAAAATATGCAGGAGTCATGCAACTTGAACCAGGAGTCATGCCAAAATCACTTCCGGATGAGGTTAAGGACATGTATAGGGCACAGTACCAGTCAAGCCATCTACATGAACTCGTGGAAGCCATAAGGTGTGTGATTAATATATATGAATTCATTATCCATAGTGATTGTTGTATTATTGTAACAGAGAACAAAATAGGATTTCTTAATAGATTTTAACAATATGGCATAAAAAATTCAGGCAAGGGGTGAAAGTGAAAGGATATTTTGTGTGGTCTCTGCTGGATAGCTTCGAATGGAACACTGGATACACGTCGAAATTTGGGCTCCATTATGTAAACAATTCGCCGGAGATTCCAGAAAAAGAGTTTCTGGCAAGGATTCCCAAGCAATCTGCTCAATGGTACAAATGGTTTTTGAGCATCGCCAAAACACCGAAGCTCTTTGAAGAAGGAGAAGAAGAACAAGAGGAACTTGAGGCCTTTATGGCTTCTATCCCAGCTGTGAAAGCCGTCCCTATTAAAAAGAAGACGACAGTTGACAGTAGCACTGCACCATCTGAAGCAAAAACTAGCGCTTTTGCCAGTTGAAGGAGCTGAACTTTTTATGCAGAGTAAGGGCTGCTTTAGTTAAAGATGAATTTAATTTCCTTGTTGGTTTGTGATGAATCTTTTGGCTTTTTCATGGTGGCATTTGGCAAGTTGAGTGTTTGAATTCTGAGACTGCTAATGTGTATCTTTGCTATTATTGCTGCTTGAATGAATCAGAGTGTGGACTCGATCCAATTTGATGTTTGATTGCAGTTAGTTTTCTGGCAACTATCTATTAGTGTATTCTTTCTCCCATTAGTTTTTAGGAATAATTACTTACATTGCTGAGCAAGAAATGAGATGAAAGTGAAGAGTGGGAACTAAACGCACAACTAAGATAGCAGAAGTACAAAAACATGAAAACTTCCAAATTATTTTGGCAAAAGAAATCATCACGCAAACATAAATAGCACCAAAGTTTACGAACCTTTAGTTGGATTTCTTTAATGTTAATATCCGCCCTTTAGATCATTGACAAGTCTCTAATGTGGCACCCTCCACCATGAAACCAGGTTTAGGGCCTTCAGGCTGCCTCTTTGTGCTTATAATCTCGCCACGAATCTTAGCCTCCCGCCTTGAGCTCATCATTCTTCTTCTTTCTCAAACGGAAATCTTCCCATGGATCCTTTTCCTGACGATTCTGTTGCCCACCTGATTATAAGAAATGAAAGCAAGAGGTTATTAAGCTTCTAGAGGGGATGAAATAACAAAGGGAACTCAAAAACATGTACCACTTCTTACTTTTCGTTAACAAGAACGACTTTCGTTGTTTCTTCCTCAATTAAAGAAGTAATCAAGAAAAATACTAAATGTCAAAATGCTTAGATACTTAAAATCTTAGCATAAAAGTCTAGGTTTATATGAATCCTGAGTTCCTGACATCAAAGACAAAGTTGCAAACAGTAAAACCTACTATAATAGAGTAGGAATGTTTGAGTTATTGCAAAATCTTGTAGCTAAGTAAAACCACATATTCAAGTGTTTCCTACCAGGTTACAAAAAATTGGGTACCCCTCCTAAAGTACTGTTGTAATTAGATTCGCGCCTCCATCTGAACCGTCCACGTGGTTGCTCACGTGATCTCCACGTGAGCAAGACATCCAAGCCGAACAGAAGGAGCATCATCCCGAAAAGCAGACGCCGAAGAAGATGTCGAAGAACAAAGCCCCGACGCGACATCTGACCGTTGGGGATTGTACTTCTCTGAGGAAAACGCGATTTTCCCGCCGACAGGGCATGACCGCTAACACACCGTACATGAGTCACATACTAGCCATTCGCAGGCATTAATTGGGCCGTCGCTAAGGCCATAGATTACTCGGCTAGAAGTGACTAGACATAACAGGCTCAGGGTATATATACTTCCTGTACACAGCCTTCAAAGAGGCTGAGATTCAAAAAAAAAATATCCTTCAAATACTGTAACCAAAACGCATTTCTAGTGATTTTTCAAGCCTCT
>KZ451984.1:952430-980423 GCA_002786265.1 Apostasia shenzhenica
TAATTATTCTACACAAATTTAAATATAAAAAATATTATTTTATTTCACATAGTCAATAATTTTTAATGAAAATATTAATTTTATTTTACATCCTATATCAAAATACTTGATTCAAATATTTTGATTTAGGATATGAAATAAAGTTGATAATTTTATTGAGAATTGATGCCGATGTAATGTGCCCTAAAAACTTTTATGAGTATCAAATAAAGATAAACATTGACCAAAATTAGTCATCACTCAAAGAAGACCTTGAAGTCTATGCAATAAGGAGTTTGTTTATCAATTTATCGGTGAAGGACGCCTAATTTTTTTTCTAGTACCTATATGTAAGACTGTAAATGAACATAATTAAATCGAGCATTGATTTGTTAAAGTTCATATTTCTTTTTAAAATCTGAGCTTGAGCTCGATCTTGGTTTGCAAATGTAAAAACATATTTGATCTTAGTTGATATGATTTGTGCATAAATTTACTAACTTGTTCACAGACGAATTTACAAATATAAATATTATAAACATGCCTTTATTAAGAACAAATATGTTCACAAATTGACTCATCTTATTACTAACTCATATTCATGAATGCTTTCTGATTTATAAATAAAATATTAACAAATTCAATACTAATATATTTAAACTCATTTAATTATCAATCGATTATTTAAAGTTAATATTTAAATTTGTTCATTTATAATATCAAAGTAAAAGTTTGTTCATTTATATTTGTAACCTGAATATAAATAAATATTTATAGAATGATATTAATTGGAAGGTTAGATGAAATTAAAAATAAAATAAAGTTTTTATTTAAAAAGATAAAATAAAGTTTTTTTTTAGTTGAAAATAAGATAAAGTTACTGTTGATGAATTTGAATTATATTTGGAAAAAAAAATGTTGATTTATGAGCTGAGAATTAGATGAGTGGATGAGCTAGCTGTGTGAGACCAGACAGCTGATCTGCAGCTTTCAATTACAATATTATTTCGGTCAGGTGACCGTTCTGGCGTACCTGCGGAGATGATTACCTCGGCCCTACGGGCCTACAGTCAAAACATCCGGCCGATCCGAAAAGCAAACGCTTTATTACTCGAACAGTCGAACCGACCAGCGGAAGCAGTTAATAAGGTTATTCCTGCGGACCACACACTCACCCTTCGTATCCCACTCCCGTGTTTGAAAATTGGATCCAAGAAATACGACCGTTCCTCGATCTTCGTGTCCCTCTCCGCCTCCCGCTTTCGCCTAGAAAAGGGCAAAAGAGAAAAGGCAAAGCGGATAGATTTCGCCGGAGAGATGCTCTGAGAGCGGCAGACCATTTCGTCGGTGGGAGAGGCTAAGGAAGAAGAGTGCGAGGTACTCACATGGTTGCTGGAAAGGTGAAGGCGGTGATGGGGTTCCAGAAGAGCCCCTCAACGCCTAAGGTTGAAGTGACGAGGCGGGCGTCTTCCTCGCCAAGCTCGCTCAAGACGGTGGGCCCGCCGTCCAACGGCAAGGTGACGGTCTTCTCCCGGTCGTTTGGGGTTTATTTCCCCAGATCCTCTGCCCAGGTGCAGCCTCGCCCACCAGACGTCGCTGAGCTGGTCCGCCTCGTTGAGGAGCTCCAGGAAAAGGAGTCGCGCTTGCGGACGGAGCTTCTCGAGCAGAAGTTACTCAAGGAGACAGTAGCCGTCGTGCCGTTTCTGGAGAAGGAAGTTGCTGCCAAGAACGACGAGCTGGATCGGGCTAGGCAGGCGGGGCAGGTCCTGGAGACAGAGAACCGCGCCCTGCGACTCGAGGTGGATGCGCTGCTTGCCAAGATCCGCGAGCTGGAGGACGAGCAGCAGCAGCGAGAAGGGAGGATGAACGAGATGGAGGCGGAGATTGAAGAGCTGAGGCGGACGGTTTCCGAGCAGCAGAGCGAGTTGAGGCGGCTATGCGGTGGAGCAGGGGAGATCGTTGATGAATGCTCTTCTTCTCAGCAGTTCCAGGGCCTAATCGACGCTTCCGCCAGGTCGATCTTGCTCAAGAACATCCGTAAATCCCCAAAATCGGCCGACATTACCCTGAACCACGGAATTTCCAAGCGCGAGCCTAGCAAAGAAAGGAAGGAGGAAGACATGGAAACAGAACTGCCGCATCAACCTCGATTCAACAGGGAAGAGATCTTGAAGCCTCGCCTTCCCAGGGTTCCAAAGCCACCTCCCATGCCTTCCGCTTCGAGCTCTGATTCCGCATCGTCCTCCTCGTCGTCGGAGACGAGCACTTCTGGAACCAGAATCCGTGGTCCAAACTTAGCTGTTCTGCCTCCAATACAGCCGTCTCCTGCTCCGCTGGCCCCTCCGATTGGCGTTAGGTCGTGTATTCCTCCCCCGCCACCGCCCCCGCCGCCTCCGTCAGCTAAGGGCGGAAGGACAGGATCTTCTTCAGTTAGGAGAGTGCCGGAAGTGGTCGAGTTCTACCATTCTCTGATGAGGCGGGACTCAAAGAGGGATTCCGGTGGCGGACTCGCCGACGTCCCAGCGGCTGCCAACGCCAGGAACATGATCGGCGAGATCGAGAACCGGTCGGCACACCTACTCGCCGTAAGTCCCGTCGCCATTGCCTCCCTTTCACGTTCCCTCCCTTGTACGTCGTTCTGAAATTACGAACTCGCCCCTTCCTCATTATTCCTGCCGTCATACCACTCGCCCACTGTCACTGTCGCCAGCGGCATCGAACTTTATCTAAATGACAACATCGCCCCTGGGTGTCCTCACCGCACCTCCTCGTGCTTACTCGTTCTTCTTTCTTTTCTTCTTTCGCTGCAGATCAAGACGGACGTGGAGACGCAGGGAGATTTCATTCGATTTCTGATAAAGGAGGTGGAAAACGCAGCCTTTTCCTACATCGAAGATCTCGTAGCATTCGTCAAATGGCTCGATGACGAGCTGTCCTTCCTGGTACTCGAAATCTCTTATTCTCGTTAGGTCCTCATTCTAACAAAGTGATGACATTTTCCGCGATTGTGAGTGGTAGGTGGACGAGAGGGCGGTGCTGAAGCGCTTTGAGTGGCCGGAGGCGAAGGCGGACGCGATGCGGGAGGCCGCCTTCGGGTACTGCGACCTGCGGAAGCTGGAGGCGGAGGCCTCCTCCTTCCGCGACGATCCCCGCCAGCCCTGCGCATCCACCCTGAAGAAGCTGCAAAATCTTTTGGAAAAGTATGTAATCGATTAATTTTGCTTTTCCATGCGGTTTGGGGTTTCAATCTATCAATCATTCAATCGTCAATCTTACTCCTTTGCTTCCTGTTGTTGTGCAGATTAGAACAAGGGGTATATAATCTTTCACGCGTGCGAGAAGGCGCGGCAGAGCGATACAAGAACTTCCAGATCCCATGGGACTGGATGCTTGATGCTGGATTTGTTAGCCAAGTCTGTGAGCAAAATCTCCAACTTTTTCCTCATTTTGCTACCCAAATATGTGAACTTTTTTTTTTGTTTAATCGATAAAAATATGGTTTTTTCTTTAAATACTGAGGTTTGTGGGGTTTCTGCTGCCTTGGTTTTGTTCCAGTAAGATGACAAAAATAGACCGATTCTCTGCCTGCCACTCGTGAGCACGCGCTCACGTGAGATGCGTGCTGGGTCCTGTATTTGTTTGCTTTCTTTTTGGTGCTAGGCGCAGGATTCACCAAATCCATGTATTTTTTTGATAAATAAATCCATGCGTTACTAGTTGAAAGCTTGGGCATTGGTAGCCGACCACCATCAGGTCCAAGCTTTTACAGGGAGAGGAAATTTTCTTGCATCCGGGATGCAAATAATAGCGTGACACATGGATGAAAGTGGGCTCCACTTGCTGATGCGGTGCACTGCTATTTGCCTCTGGATGGTGCTTCGTCTAGATGGAAGAATTTCTTTAGGAAGAGCCACGGTTGTCTTTTGCTCGTGTGGTGGTGAGGAACGTGAACCCACTAGCCCAAGATGGGGGGTGTGAAACGCCTCACATTATGGTCTAATAGAGAGCTTTTATAGTGGTTGAAGGGTTTGCAGACTATCAAGGTTGATGATCCTAACCTACTAGTTTTGGTTTTGGAATTAAATGGTATCTATTCGCTTATCTATTGGGCCCAACTTGGATTATTAGGTATGTCTCCCATAACATGTGGTACCATAGTCAATAGTTCTGCTGGACCAAGTCCTTTATGCGGTTTGTGCTCCCATGGGTCTTTATTGTCTTTAAAAGAAATCTAAGAGCAGTTGAAGTTCTCAGTGTGACCCTAGATGATTGAGTGGGCTCTTGGTGTGCATGCACTTGATAGGTTAATATAACCCATGAGCAGAAAAAGATCTATGTGAATGTATTCTCATGTGGGGGAGATTTTTGGGAGAATCATCCTTGTATTGATAGTGAACAAGTTATGACACTTAATATAGAAGTAGTGTCCTTATCCCAGTACCTTATATTTTTTGGTTAAATGATATCCATTCATTTTATGTATTGATCTTAACTTGGGCTTTTATGTTAAGGGGAGTCATAGCATAGGGAAACCAAGTGTGGACATGTCTAACCTAAAAGCCATCTCAACTAGTTGCTGGTCAACCAATGTTGAATGATTCTCATGTACATCCTAACAATTCTTTTCTTCCCTCCCCTCTCACACATATGAGAATCTATCTACATTGGACCTACTTTTATGTAATGAGCTACTTTTTAACCCATCAAATGCATACGACAGAGAGATCGACTTTAATCACCTAGATCTACAATGTGAGTTTCCCAACTCTTGGAATTTGCCACCAAGAGCCCTGCTTCATCATAGGTTATAGGATTGCTTGCCTTTAGAATTTTACATGCAGTCCAAGAACTCTTGGAATTCGCCACAAAGATCCCTACTTCATCTTAGGTTATAGGATTACTTGCCCTTGGAATTTTATGTGCGTCCACCATTACCCTTTATCCTAGGTATAGGATTGCTCGCTTTTGGTACTTTTTGTTAAATATGATAATTGTCAAACCCATGGGAGCACCTTGTATGAACCAATTAATTTTAGTCAAACCATCAGCTTTATATCACTTGTTAGGGGTAGTCATATCTTGGGAAAATCAAGTTGAGGATAATACACAAGTATGGACACTTTTTAGCCCAAAAGCTTAAGCAAATAGGTAGAGACCATAGTTTGTATATTAGAATCTCAACTAGTTGTCGATTTTTCAGTATTGGACAATTCTCATATGCATCCCAATAATTCTACCATCTCCTAACAAACACATACTTGAGAATCCATCCGCATTGCTTATCTGTCCTTGTAATCAAACACTTTTTAACCCATCAATTGTATGCTAGTAAGAGTTCACTTCAATCACTTAAGGCCTTGTTTGGTTCAAGACCTAAAATTCTTCACAAATTTTAACAATTTTATTTCACATTTAATATAAGTTTTAACATTAAAATTAATTTTATTTTGCATCTTACACTGTTAATATTAAAATAATTTTATTTCACACTGATATATTTTCTCTTGCGTAAAAATAACCTTCCAATTAAACAATGGTTTAGCGACATTGGGATTGTCTCAACTATTTGAATTGGCTCTAAAGGAGGGCCCTATCCATCCTTGGTTATGAAATTACTTGCTCTTGAAGTTTAATGTGTGGTCCACCGGGGGCCCTATTCCATTCTAAGTATGAGATAGCTTTTGGAATTTTTTCTCAACTAGTAAATGTCAAACCCATGGAATCATCTTGCATGAACTATTTGATCTTAGTTGAATCCATCAACTCTAACAAGTTACAGGGAATTATACCTTTGGGAATCCAAATGGAGTTTAATACACACGTTTGGATGCCTTTTAACCCAAAAGCTTAGGCCAATCAGTCAGGCTCACACTTTGTATACTAAGACCTCAGCTAGTTATTTATCCTTTAATTTGGGACAATTCTCGTGCCCATTCTAACAACTCCGGTATTTCTCCCATAGCACAAATAATCTAAATACTTAGGTTTGTAGGTTATTGGCTCAAGATTTATTTTATAGTCTCTTAAGAAGTTACAAGATATTACATCAGAATGGCGCATTCATCCCATCACATGCATATGCTATTATCTACCCATGCCCAGCATGTAGTTAGACTTGGTGAGACTTGCTCAGGGTTAACACAAATCATAGCTGAATACATAAATCTGAATATAACATGCGCATGACATACCCAAACTGCTTGGCGGCAACGGGGTTTTCCGATGTTCTTCTACAAGCTTTAATTTCTCGATAAAATCGTTTAATGCATAGAACAAAATTCTGTAAAAGTGTATCATAAATTTGTGTATTTTTATTTCTTTGGTAATATGATGATTCCTTCCGCACGTCAAGTATATGCTATGTAGTCAGTCATACACTTCGAGTTATGGATGGATACTTTTGCAGCAGATGAAGCTAGCATCAGTGAAGCTAGCAATGAAGTACATGAGAAGAGTTACTTCGGAGATTGAGGCCATAGCTGGTGGCCCTGAAGAAGAAGATCTCATGCTGCAGGGGGTTAGGTTTGCTTTCAGAGTTCATCAGGTATCATCTAACTAACGTAAACGAACCTTTAATCCTTCTTTAGTGAGATTCAATTGAGTGAGCACCACTATCTTGCTATAGTTTGCGGGAGGCTTCGATGTTGAAACAATGCGAGCTTTTCAAGAACTGAAGGATAAAGCTCGTGAACTTCAAGCTCACAAGCAAAACCACCAGCAGCAGCAGCAAAATCTCTTCTGCAGGTCCATGTCTCTGACTTCTTGTTAGACTCTATGACTGATATTTCTTCAAGCATGCTCTTCAGGGAATTCGGCCATTAGCAAAGCCATTCTTTTCTGTTTATTGTGTTAAAAGGAGAAGTGGTTAAAAGGTAAACCGTGCTCTATTTGATGAAACATATATTCTATCCTATGCTATACATTATTGTCATTATTATTGTTATTGAACGTCATTTTACATGCAGCAATGCTGTTGATCAGCATCATTTATGTCTACTGATGGTTCTCATCATGGTTTGAAGTTTTTTCAAACTCGCATTTTTTTAGGATAAATTTTTTTAAAACCTGTGAATTTGAGTCAAAAATATCAAATTATGGCATGCATTATGTTGAAACTGTCAAAACTTGAACCATCAAAATCGTCAAAATTATTAAAGTTGATAATTTCAATTTGGTGAGACTGAAAATGAAATTGAGTTTTTAAGTCTTGGTTCCCTTATTTTATTGATTAAAGTTTCCCTAGTTTTTCTTGAAATGACTTTTTTTTTGGTGAACTTGAATTCCTGTGGAACATGTTAGAATCTTGCAATAAATAGTTAGACTGGATCTTAGAAAGAGGTGAAGAAAAATCACAAACAGTTTAGGCCTGTTTGTTTGTAAAGTTTAATTTAATAAAGTTAAAATTAAATTTAGATAAAGTTATTTTTTTATTGAAAGTTATGAATGATATGAATTAAAGTTAGTTATTATGTTGGGATATATGAGGGGTGTGATATAAGTTAATTATTATTTTAGTAATATGCGTAAAATATGAAATAAAGTTAATTTTTAATATTAAATTTTTATGTGTGATATGATATGTCTATTTGAAATTTAGCTAGATTAATTTTTAACTGTCAAATAAACATGGCGTCTATGATCGTAAGTATTGGATTTAGTTTTTGTCTTCAAATGTGATTGGGATCTTTGAATCGATTTGGGTGGAGAGTTATAGCTAACTTTTATGTTAGTTGTGGTTTGTGTTAAGAGTTTGAGCTGTGTTCGTTCAGCTCAAGTTGAAATTGCATTGTTCTTAACTTTGAGTTGATTTGAATTCAGCAAGATTGAATGGTTATTGGATTTGGACTTGAATCAAATGATTTGAACTGAGTTACTAATCTAGATATTAAATAAAAACAGTATTTATTGGGTCAAAAAGAACTATATGTATGCATGTTTATATAATTTTTCTCAGAGTTTTGCTATGTAGGAAAATGTCATGTTATTTTTTGTATTTTTATGTACCTGTGTAATTACTTCTGAATATAATTTTTGTTTTTTTTGTTTTAAATCAAATTGGTCAATTCTAGTTATAAATTTAAAAAGTATTTTCGTCTTTCATGCAGTTTAATAATTGAACTATAACATTTTTTTGAATAGTTAAGTTAATATGATGAAAAATAATTGGGGAGATTATTAGGTCACCCATAGGTTGACTTTTAGTTGTTGCACATGGGTTAGGAATGAAATAATTTTAAGAACTGAATAACCAAAAGTGTCAAAGTGTGAATAATTAAAAATTAACATCATGAACTTGACAAGATAAAGTGTTTTTCAATTTTACGATCAGCAACACGACAAGCACTCCCTAGAGTGAGAATCATTCGGGATAGTAATTGCAACAACTATTAATGGGGAAACACACACGACATCAAGATAGAGATCGATGCTCTCCGACTTGATTAATCATAAAGTAAAATATCAACATGACGTACAGATTGAGATTCAGATACCAAAAAAGTAAATGGAACCTCATAATGATATTGCATTCCACAACGTCTGAGAATATCAATCAGTATATTACATATTAGATCATGTTGAAAGACATAACCAGGATGAGATACACTGTGAACAACAAGATCTCTCCACATATCTAAAGAGATTACTGCAACACAAAGGATAATACCGCTATCCAATAAACATATATCTCAACAAGCGATTGTTGAGAATAGCCTGATACTCAACTTACGAAAACAACTAACCATTACTTGATAATGGTGTGATCAATAAAAAATTCTAAGCATGATCAACAATTAGGCATTGGAGCATCATGGCTAATACTACCAAGATATTTCACACCATCACATTGTTCGGTGATGTTTGGTGGAAACAAGTTGAGATCTGAGCATCAAATGTTGGGCCAGACATAACAGCTACTGACGAAGTTGCACCACTTGTAACCTATAGGGGAGTGCATATAACATTGTCTACTGGAATAGTCGAGGAACATGCTGGAGGGTGCTTTGCTTATGAGGCAGCCACTGTAGTAGCAGATGCTGGAAAAATACTATTAGAACATAACAGCTTAATAGTCGTAGATAATTGATCATCCATAATCTTGATTTGGCATAAATGAGCTTGTGTTACATTAGAAGATGAAATATCAGCATGGGGGGAGGTAGCTCGAATTCAAAGACACGAGATAATAACTGATGTATTCTATCTGGATCAGAATTCCAAATAAATGTACAGATAGCCAAAGAGCGCATAATCATTTACGGTTCATATCAGCATGAGTAGCACGATGATGTCCAGCAATAGAAGAAAGACGAAAGCAAATAAGTGTACAGATAAGTAGCAATAAGAGACAAACCCAACTTTCAACACATTCAGGTGTAGCTAACTGTTATAATTGGATTCGCGCTTCCATCTGAACCGTCCACGTGGTTGCTCACGTGATCTTCACGTGAGCAAGACATCCAAGCCGAACAGAAGGAGCATCATCCCGAAAAGCAGACGCCGAAGAAGATGTCGAAGAACAAAGCCCCGACGCGACATCTGACCGTTGGGGATTGTACTTCTCTGAGGAAAACGCGATTTTCCCGCCGACAGGGCATGACCGCTAACACACCGTACATGAGTCACATACTAGCCATTCGCAGGCATTAATTGGGCCGTCGCTAAGGCCATAGATTACTCGGCTAGAAGTGACTAGACATAACAGGCTCAGGGTATATATACTTCCTGTACACAGCCTTCAAAGAGGCTGAGATTCAAAAAAAAAATATCCTTCAAATACTGTAACCAAAACGCATTTCTAGTGATTTTTCAAGCCTCTTCGAAAAGGAGCCATGGTTTTTTCACCCGTCGGTTTTCCACGTAAAAAATCTTTGATTGTTTCCTGTCGTAACAAGTACCAAAAGCTCGCACATTCTGTCTAATAAATGCGAAAAAAGACCAACCACTGGGATTTGCAGAAATTTAGACATTTTGCTAAGAAAAAGCATTGTGGCTTTTGAGCTTCTTGTTATAAACTTACAAATTAGCTTGGTTGGAGGATAGACTCAGTTTGCCAATACTGTGATGTACGGAAAAGAATTTTGGGCGGCGTCCGTCATATTCTCCATTGTCAGAGGAATATAGCCCTTCTTCCTGAATGGCCTCGAGAAGAGGTCGCGCGTTCGCGAACGAAGCCCATGCCCCGCCGGCATCCTTCCGCAGCCGCCGTTCTCTGCTGCCTTTGAGAGACTGGAAGTAGATCTAGGGCTCGGATCCTATAAAAGGAAGGTTCGATGAAAAAAAGCCCTTTGGTCTCCTTCTGCTTTTTGAATTTTTGTTAATAGAAAATTCCTCTTTTGTCGCGAAAGAAATACAATGTTACGATAAGAATGGAAGACAAGGAGCCATTCAAGGCTTATTTGGACGAAGATAAATTTGAGTAAAAAAAGATAAAATATTTTATTTTATAAAATTAATGAAAAAAATTATTTTAATATTGAGAGGTGTGTTTAAAGTTGGACTTTGTGTTCGATGTGAAATAAAATTGATTTTTAAAATTAGAATTTGTATTGAATGTTAAATAAAGTTATTAAAATTTATAATAAATTAAAAATATTATTATTATATTTTTTGTCAATTTTTTGGCATTTGCCAAACAAGGCTAAGACTTGACAAACTGAAAATTGATCCGTAATCAAATTGAACTGATAAATTTAGCCCCAAACTAAATTAATTTAAAAAAAATTTAATTTTTAAAATATTCAGAATTAATTATATATTTTAATTCTCGAGTTAAATAAATAGTTCTAATAGAACTGATCCGATGACCCAAAATAGAGGTCTCCTTCGAATTACTCCACCTTGTTTGGTTCAAAAAACTAAATTCCAAATCCCAAATAAAATTAATTAGTTATATGTTACAGTAAACATATTAGTTTACATATTACTTATGTATATTTAATAAATTACACAGTATATAATTTTATACTATGCATATTATAAACTATTAAAAATATTATATTGCACCCATTATGATAAACATAATTATGATATAAAGAAAAATTTTATATAATTTATCAAATATAAAATATAATATGTAATATAATAAATTTACAGTAACTTACGGGTAATTATTCCAAATTTTTATTTTTAAGTTCGAACCTATGTGAAGAAGCAATAGACACTACAAGAATATAGTAAATGATACATGGAATCTCTTGAATCCAGCTGACAGCAGTACTGCCCTTTTGGCAGCTTTTCATAGATGCGAGAGTAAACCCTATAAGTGGAGTATTGAAATCTTTCGAAACCTCCCTCGGAGGATCAGAAAAACCCAAAAGAAATTAGGGAAACTTAATAATGGCATCCATTTTACATCTAACCAGTAAGAAAGAGCAATTTTGGAGGTATCTTTAGACCATCTCCTAGCTCTTGAGGAAGATTATTTGAAGCAACGATCTAGATCAGATTGGTTAGTTGGTGGTGACAGGAACACCAAGTATTTTCATGCAAAAGCCTCAAGCCAATAACAAAAGAAGCATATTAGTGGTATTTAAGATGAAGGCGACAACTGGATAGACAAAAAAGAGGAGACTTGTAATATTATCAAATACTATTTCTTAAGTCTTTTTTCCTTAGCAATCTCAGAAGAATCAGATATTCGTCCAGTGGTGGATGAGCTGAGCTATAAACTAACCAGAGATCACATACAATTACTAGAGGCTCCTTTTGTCTCAAATGAAGTGTTGTCAGCCCTTAAGAGCATGCAACCGTGAAAGGCTCCCGATCCAGATGGATTTTATACTGGATTCCTCCAAGATAATTGGGAGAGAGTTGACCAAGATGTTACCAAAGTATGTTTGGATGTACTTAATGGCAATTCCTCTGTTAGTTCTCTTAATGATACTTTTATTGTATTGATTTCTAAGATCAAACAACCCAAAGTAGTTGCTGAGTTTTGTCCCATTAGCTTATGCAATGTAGTCTACAAACTTATCACCAAAGCAATGACAACTGCTTAAAAATTATTCTTTCATACATCATTTCGGAAGAACAAAGTGCTTTTGTACCTGAGCGTTAATATTATTGTGGACTTTGAAACGATGAATACTATTAGAAAAAGAAAGAAGGGCAAACACAAGTTAATAGCGCTTAAACTAGATATGAACAAAGCCTATGATCGTGTGGAGTGGCCCTTTATAAAAGTAGTGATGGATAAATTGGGTTTCCCAAAAAGATGGGTTGACATTGTTATAGATTGCATCTCTACAACTCGCTTTAAAGTGTTAGTCAATGGCGAACCGACAGACGCCATCATTCCTCAGAGAGGCCTCCGGCAAGGTTGTCCATTATCTCAATACTTATTCTTACTCTGCTCAAAAGGCCCCTCAGTACTTTTGCGATCAATCAAGAGAAAAGGTCTCCTCAGAGGTATTTCTTGACCTAAGAGCGCTCCTCGAATTAGTCACTTATTTTATGCTGATGATAGCATTATTTTTGCGACACTAAGAAAAGCACATGCTTAGCTATCTTAGATACTCTTAAGTAATATGTGAGGGTATCAAGCCAAATGGTAAATCCTTAAAAGTCTTCACTTACTCTGAGTTTAAATACTCAAGATGACAAAAAGAGAGATATTTGTAATTGGCTGCATATTTCACAAATCTTACCTTGTGGAGTCTATTTGGGACTACTTCCTTCATCGGTAAGAGCAAGAGGCAAGTTTTCAATAACATAAAGGAGAGAGTTTGGAAAAAATTCAAACTTTGGAGAAGCAAGTTTTTCTCTATAGGAGGTCGTGAAATTCTCATTAAGGCAGTAGCTCAGGCAATTTATACATATACTATGAGCGTTTTTAAAATTTCCCAAACTCTAGCAGATGAAATTCAATCCCTTGTGCTCAGGTTTTGGTGGGGAGGTGAAAAGAATTTAGGTGGCATCAACTGAGCGAGAAGAGACCTTCTTTATAAATCAAAATTATATAGAGGTATGAGATTCAGGAACATAATCAGCTTCAATAAAGCTCTCCTTGCAAAACAAGGTTGGCGCATCTTTACTACCCCCTCATCTCTTATGGCTCATATAATGAAAGCAAAGTATTTTCCTAAGACTGACTTCCTAGCTACTTGCTTGCTCCCAAATATCTCATACTTATGGCATAGCATTATATGGGAAGAGAGCTCTTGAAACTTGGGATGAGATAGAGAATAGAAAAAGGTTCAATTATGAAAGTGTTTGAATCTCCTTGGCTTCCCAGACTTTTTCTTTCAAACCAATCACCAGGCCATCCTCTGACTTGACTGATCTTCGAGTAGCAGACTTCCTTGATCAAGTAGAGCAGAGTAGAATCTTCCTTGTGGATGGTTGATCAACAAGTTGTGAGGGAATTACCTCCAGGGGCATTCGAGATGGAAGACAAGCTAATATGGCATTTCAAAGCTAATGTGAAATCGGGATACCGAACGACCATGATGATACAATCGCAAGCCACTTGCTCATAGAGTAAACATAATAACCTATGGTGAAAAAATCTCTAGAAGATGAAACCTCTTAACAAAATTAAAATATTTGTTTAGAAAGCCTACCATAATTGCATTCTAACCAAGGTGGCTCTGGAGAAACGTGGCCTCAAGCTAGACACTGCATGCGCTATATGCAAATTAGAACCTGCAGAAAACAATCACATCCTCTAGCTTTGCGATGTAGCAAAACAAGTTTGGAATCTTTCCCCTATTTGGAGGCAGTTGAGCAAGTTTTTGGGGAGATCATTAAAAGATATTTGCTAGTTCATTGCTAAAAAGAGATCATATATGATCTAACAATCTTTGGAGCTACTTTATGAGCCTTGTGGATCTTTCGCAACCAACTAGTCTTTGAAAATAACCCTTTTTTAGTCGAAAGAGTAGTGGATAGAGCTAACATGATAATTAATGACTATTTGACATGCAGCCTAATCCAGGATGGATTATCTCCACCTTTGCCTCAATGTCTAGCTATCTAGAAACTACCGGTAGAGGGCTATGCCTAAGCTAATGTGAATGCAGCAGTCAAAGAAAATCTCAGTTTCATTGGAGTGAGTGTGGTCATCAGAGACTATTTGGGTATTATTCTTATCGCTGCCTCTAAAAAAATAGTTAGGAATTACTCTCTTCAATTAGTAGAATATTTAACTATTAAAGAAGGTATTGAGTTTCTTAACCAATATGGGTTCAAGAGATGGATAATAGAATTAGATGCATAGAACTCAGTTCACTTAATCAATAGACCGTCACGTTTTACCCCAGAAGCTGGCATTATAGTAGCAATTCAAAATTATATCTCCTCAGCTGCAGACGGCTCTATTTCCCACAGATCTCGCCAGACAAATCAGATCGCTCATCTTTTAGTCAAGGATGCTATGAACTCTTCCACAGAAAACTATGACTATATGTCCTACTTATTTCTCTTAGTAAAGTAAGTTGTAATAAAATGCCCTCTTGAAGATGCTAAGTTTGTAATGACTATTTTCTAAAAAAAAAAAAAAAGAAACACTCACATCCTAGGGAAATAAAAAAAGAAAAGAATTTTGATAAAAAAATAAATAAAATTTAAAACAGACTTTGATAATCCTCATTAATTCTTTAAAGATTTTGAATTATCTAGGAAGGTTAACTTACTTCTAAAATAGTATTTTTTTTATAGATGCCACTTTTTAACTCAAATATTTACAAGAAATACTCTTTAAATTAAATATTTACAAGTAATATTTCTTATTTGAGCGTAAATTTATAAGCAGTATCCCACGCTAATTTTCATTTGATATTTCTTTAATTCAATTAAGATTAATATGTAACTAAGATTATATTTAACCTATTTTAAAAAGACTCAAAATATTAGAGTTATGAAAAAAAAAAGATACTAAAAATAGATAAAATGTAAATGGTGGATTTTATTTAGGGGCTAGATATTATCTAACTCTTAAATAACAAATTAGATATAATCTTAGTTACTTATGTTAGTTCTAATTGAATTAAAGTAACAAATGACAAATAGAAGCTAGCGTTTATTACTGTTTGTAAATTTATTTTTAAAATAAAAGGTGCTATTTGTAAATATGTAATTCAGAGAATGACATATATAAAAAAAGCATTTTTAATAGTGATAGATGTAAATTCTCCCAAAAATGGTCTATTGGTGTAGTTGGATTCTCATATTAGTGAACAATTATTACGAATATACATGAGCAATTATTTAATATTAAGTCCTATTTGTTTGCCCGTTTAAAATTAATCTGATTTAATTTTAATCATGCATACCTCATCACATATAAAATTTAATATTAAAAATTAATTTTATTTCACATCTTACACATATTACTAAAATAATAATTAATTTATATCACATCCTTCATATATTTCAATATAATAACTAACTTTATATCACATCCCTCACACACCTCAACATAATAACTAATTTTACTTCACATTATTTACAATTTTTAATAAAAAAATATTTTTATCTAAATTTAATTTTAATCTTGTTAAATTTTACCTTACAAACAGACCGTTCAGGAAAAATTATGACATTAAATTGATATATAAATGGTTGCTCTTGATCAAAACATGTGAAACTTTATCAAAATTATCTGCATTAACAAATGAAATTCCATTTCAAATCAAAATTTATGTTTTCATCTTGAGTTTCAATTAAATTTTGAGACAACCTCGTATGCAAATCATTTTTTTGTGGTAGCATATAACAATACAAAATTTTCATCACTTTGCAAGCAAATTATTGTTAAACAAATGAGACAGTAATTATTTGATTTAATGATATTTATAAATATTTTTTTTATAAGATTATAAAGTTATTAGTTAAAAAATAATATATAGATGTGATATTTAAAATACATAATATTACACTAAAATAATAACGAACCAAATGCTCCCTAAATTTTATTTAATTAATAAAGTAAAAAACCGATAAAAAACATACTTCAAAATTGCTAGTAGCTGTTGATCATGTCAGGCGAGTTTCAGAAATAATTGTATCACATGTCCAAAATAATTTAAGATTTAAAATGTAATGTGATTTTATCTAAAATTAGTATAAAATCTAAAAGAACCTTGAGCTTTAGAGAAATACTTTAGAATCTAAAGATTTTCATTTCAATAGATCAAAAACTAAATACATAGAATGCAAATTTAGTTAAGAAAAAAATATTTATATTAGTGATGTAATAATTAATGATCAAATTGTCAAAAAGAGTGAACGCTTTAGATATATACGATTAATCATATAAAATGATGATAAAATGGATAATAATATTATTACCAAGATCCAAGTAAGATGAGAAAATGAAAAAATACTTGTATATTATGCGATAAAATTTTTATTCAAACATAAAGGAAATGTTATAAAACTGTAGTAAAATCATTAATGATATATGGTGTAGAATGCTGGTCTAAAAAGAGGATGCATATAAATAAAATAAATATTATAGAAATAAAAATATTAATGTAAATGTATGAGTATACATAAAAGAATATAATAAAAAATGAGTAAATCTGTGCAAAAATTAGAATTGTAGCAACCGAGGATAAACTCAGAGACAGCCGGCATAGATGATTTGGACATATAAATCATAAGTTGATTGAAGCTCTAGTTAGAAAAATTGAGTTATTAAATTTTTTTTATGTACAAAGAGGAAGATAGAAACTAAAAAAAATATGACAAGAAACTATAAAGAGTGATGCTACTCACTTAGACCTAAATAATAATTTGTTAATTGATTGAGCGCAATAAAAAAATTTCATGTAGCCGACTCTACCTAATAGAATTAAGGCTTGTCTGTTATTATTATTGGTGTCAAATTTGTAATTCTATAAAATTTCAATGTAATATATTCGTGTATATATATATATATATAATATTTATTTTTGAGGATTAAATATGTAATTTCCTACATCTACAGTGTCTTTCATGTAAATATGTTATTTTTTTAAAGCAGATTTATTTCATTTCATTGACAATGGGAGCTTCTCACTGCTAGGCTAAGGGAGTTAGGTTAACAAATAAATAAATATCACAAGATATATAAAAAAAATTCCACTTGGATGTTTAATTAGTGTTGCACCATGACCCCAAGGTTATCATTTGAATTTTTTTTAAAAAAACAAATTTATTTATTTATTTAGTTTGGATCATTTGAAAGTTGACCTACTGATCTTGAAAGAATTAAAATTAGGTCAACTATGCTCTCTTGAAGGCTGGCAAGAGCACCAAATTCATACATTTTCATCCAAATCAATGTAGATTTGAAAAGATTTCAAAAGTTCTATTCCATTTAAGTGTGTTTGGTTTAATGTTATATTAATGTTATGTTATATTATGTTATCTAGAGAAAATAATTATTTAATTTAATGACGTCTATAAATAATCTTCTATTAGATAATATAATTATTAGTCAAAAGATGGCATCTAGAGGGGCGTTTGGTTCAATGGTATTTTGACGTTACGTTATGTCATTCAGAAAAATCAATTATTTGATTTAATGATATCTATAAATAATCTTCTATAAAATTATAAAATTATTAGTCAAAAGATGACATCTAGATGTTATGACATTTGAATTACATAACATAACAACAAGATAACAACAAATCAAATATCCCCTAAATTCAATGGCAACAACGCACCTTTGATTGAATTAAAAAAAAGGCACTTTTTTAAGATAGTTTAGAAGTTTACTATAAAATGTAAAAAAATGCACTATACGTATTAATTTAATTTAAAATTTTAATTCTTTTTACTTTTATCATATTTAGAAAAATTTTTATTAAAAAATTAGGTACATGTAACTAAAAATTAGCTATTTTATATATTTAATGTTTAATTTTTTAATATTATATATTTATAGCTAATATTATTATTAAAAATTTGATTACTAAATATGTAAAATAGTCATTTTTAATAACATATATATATATATGTAATTGTTCCTTTTTATTTCGATTTGTAGGAAATAATAATAAATCAAATAAGAATATAAGATAGATGAGCAATATAAAACTCAACTCGATGATGATAAAATCTAATGAAATTGACAGGTACTAGAATTCTTACCTTTTTTTCATAGTTCATTTTCTAGATCTTATCATTAAAACAATTGTAATGTCAACCCGACTGTGATTAGATTTAAGAAGCTTAGCTATCTACAAATGGCGATAGTATGTTCCCCGCTCGGATAGTTTCAACTTTGAACATCTAGCTCATTTATTTGGCAGGTTAAAATTAATCTGATTTAATTTTAAACAAGCATATCGCATCACATAATTAATTTACTTCACATCTTACACATATATTAAAATAATAATTAATTTATATTATATTTCTCATATATTTTAATATAATAATTATTTTTATTTTATATTATTCATAATTTTTAATAAAACTTAATGTCAAATTGAAGTTAAGACAGAGAAAAAGCTTGGTCCTACCATGAACTAAATGGCACATTAAAGAAAACTTGTCTTTGACCAAGACAATAATATTCAATAATGAGTGAAACAATAATGCAATAATTATAGTATTAATTAAGTTTGACTGAAACTAATCAGTCTTGTTAGTTTTGTTTTATTTTTGATCAAAATTATTTTGAAACTCATTAATTTCACTTCAACCAAAACTCTCACATTTTCAAGATAAAATTTCATAAAACTTCAATTTTAGGTCAAAAATTAAATTAAAGGTAAATTATACTCAAGTTCTTGAGTTTAACACTTAATAACGCATAGGTCTATATTTTTAAAATTATAATATCGGGATCCCTAAATTTTAATAAATTATCAAATAATTTTTTTTATTTTTATGAAATTTTTTTAAAATTTACCATTATATTCTTCCCCCCCCTCTCTCTCCTCTCGATCTCCGCGCACACGGCCGCCGGTGGGTCGCACACGCCGCGCGGCCCACCGCGGATCAGGAGCGCATGCGCGGGATCAACATGAGAGAGAGGGAGGGGTATAATGATAATTTTAAAAAAAATTAATAATAAAAAATAAAAAGA
Source organism: Apostasia shenzhenica (assembly GCA_002786265.1). NCBI lineage: Eukaryota > Viridiplantae > Streptophyta > Magnoliopsida > Asparagales > Orchidaceae > Apostasia > Apostasia shenzhenica. Next base: position 971,434 of record KZ451984.1, read on the forward strand.
ACCCATTTGATATTTATTAAAACTCAAAGATCCCAGTATTATAACGTGGACCTATGTGTTATTAAGTCTTAAAATCAGAGATCTAAGTGTAATTTATTCTTAAATTAATATCATAATATGTATTATGCTAAAACTATTAAAATCAAAATTATTGAAATTGTTGAAAATATTGAAACTGTTGAAATTATTGAAATAAATACTTTTAATTTGCAAGCTAAAAGAAGAAATGAAATAAGCACAAAATAATGAGTTTTACGCGTTGATCCTCTCTTAGGAGAATGAACCACAATATTTACAAATAATTATGGAAAACGCTTGGTTTAGTATTATTTTTATATTATATCATGTAAATGTCATTATTTATATAATAATTTTATTATTTATATGTCATTAAATTAAATAGTTATTTTTTTAGATGACATAATATAAGATGACATTGAACCAAACTCACTTTAATGTTATTTGAATCAGGTTAAACACGCATGGCGTGAAAAATCTTTTTGTTCACATTTTTTAATTATCGATAATACTAAATTTGACAATTTTCACATGCTCAACCCCTATAGTTGGGACATCTATTATCCAAAAATGTTATATCACCGCCAAAGTTAATATCGTATAAACTGCTAAATTTGCCGTGACAAAACTACAAAATACGATTGCATGGAAGCAAAACTAACAAATTACAATCACCAATAGTTATTTAAAAAAGTGGTCATAAAAAATAGTAAAAGCAAAATTAATAAAAGATAAAATCTCAACATTTCATTAAAAATATAAGTAAAAGAAAGTATATCTTAAAGAATAGTAAGAGAGTTGGAGTTAGGTGAAATGAGGAATAATAAGAGAATGAGAAGGGGTTGGGGAGAGTAGGGTGTTAATATGAATCGAAAATCGAAAATTGAATTGATTTTAGATTGAATCAAAATTGAGTTGATCTAAACGAGCCGACTAACAAGCCAAAAGTTCGACTTGGCAATGATTTCGAGCCGATTTTGAGCCCGAGTAGGCTCGACTCGATCCAGTTCAAATTAAAATATATTTTTATATTATAACATATATAATATGTATATAATATATATTAACTATAATATATATGTTATATGATATATATTATAAATCGAGCTGATCTCGAGCTAGATAGAGTTGAGCTTACCCGGCTTGAGATCGGCTCGAAAAAAAAAAGAGGTTCGATTCATTTTCGAGCCGGCTCGAAATGAATCGAAATTGGCTCGAAGTTGATTGGAATCGACTCGAGCTAGCTCGAAGTTGAACGCAATTGACTTCGAGTCGATTTTGAGCCGGTATTAGCTCGGCTCGAAATCGGATGGGTAACAGCGAGGTAAGTGTTGAGCTAGTTGACTCACATAATGGTTCACTAACCGTTAGCCCTGTTCAAAGTCACGTGACATTTGAGGGTCATCTCCAAACATAAAAAATTATAAAATTTAAATAATTTTTGAAATTTAATAATCAATTAAATATAATTAATATTAAAAAATACCGGACATTGCTCAACCTGCTGTAAATATTTATTTATATAAAATAAATAACTTAAAGTATTTTTTATTACTGTTATGCATATAATTATGACTCTGACATATACTTAAAATAGAGTTCGTGGCAAATCATTTTTTTAATTTTTAATTTTTAATATTTTTTTTTGATGTTACGGCAAATCATTTTTTTATTTCCAAATAAAGCGTTCCAATTTGTTATCAAAATCACCAAACTCCCACCGTGTCTCCGTTGCGTTTTATCCGAGAGCTTCGGATCAAATTCCAGAGACCGGCGCTTCGGTCCCCTACCCCGCAAGCCTTGTCTCACTGCCAACTTCCTTCATGATCACCGTTCATTTTGCGGATGTCACACTCACATCGGGTCATTGACTACGTTCAAATAGTTCACCAAGGAGACACCGCGGAGCATCTTAACACTTTTTAGAAATTGTAACCTGTGGCCCTTTGTCAAACTCTGCGCCGCCCCCACCTTCTCTCCCCCGTTCGTCCTCTCTCTCACGCCTGACGCAACCATTCGTCCCCTCTGTCTCTCTCTCTCTCTGCGAACGGTGATGGCGGAAGAGACTTGCTCGGCCTCGGCTCTGGCAGCTCTCCTCGTCGGAGTCGGAGGGACAGCCAACGCCACTGGCGCAGCCCAGTACATCTGCTCGCAGCTGGAAACGGCAGCGCTGAAGACCGCCGACGTGACTTCGGCGGTGGATACCACCTTCCTCCTCTTCTCCGCCTACCTCGTCTTCGCCATGCAGTTAGGCTTTGCCATGCTTTGCGCCGGCTCCGTCCGTGCGAAGAATACCATGAACATCATGCTCACCAACGTCCTGGACGCCGCCGCCGGTGCCATCTTCTACTACCTATTTGGCTTCGCCTTCGCCTTCGGATCGCCCTCCAACGGCTTCATCGGTCGCCACTTCTTCGCCCTCAAATCCATCCCCACCCCTAATTTCGACTATTCTTACTTCCTCTTCCAGTGGGCATTTGCCATCGCTGCCGCCGGAATCACCTCCGGCTCCATCGCCGAGCGAACACAATTCGTCGCCTATCTCATCTACTCCTCCTTCCTCACCGGCTTTGTCTACCCCATCGTCTCCCACTGGTTCTGGTCCGCTGACGGCTGGGCTGCAGCGGGCCGAAATTTGGGGGATTCGCTCCTGTTTGGCTCCGGCGTGATCGATTTCGCCGGCTCCGGGGTAGTCCACATGGTTGGCGGCCTAGCCGGATTCTGGGGCGCCCTGATCGAGGGACCGCGCGTTGGCCGATTTGACCACGCCGGCCGAATGGTCGCCCTCCGCGGCCACAGCGCGACCCTTGTCGTCATCGGCTCCTTCATGCTCTGGTTCGGCTGGTACGGCTTCAATCCCGGCTCCTTTGTCTACATCGCCAAATCCTACGGACCCATCGGTTCTCCGCTCAACGGCCAGTGGTCCGCCGTCGGCCGCACAGCCGTCACCACCACTCTCGCCGGATGCACGGCTGCGCTCACCACTCTGTTCGGGAAACGCCTGCAAACAGGGCACTGGAACGTGGTCGACGTCTGCAACGGGCTGCTGGGCGGCTTCGCCGCCATCACCGCTGGCTGTGCGGTGGTGGAGCCGTGGGCAGCGGTGATCTGCGGGTTCGTCGCCGCTTGGGTTCTCATCGGATGCAACATTCTGGCGGCGAGGTTCAAGTTCGACGATCCGCTCGAGGCAGCGCAGCTGCACGGCGGATGCGGCGCGTGGGGCGTCATTTTTACGGCGCTGTTCGCAAAGAAGCAGTACGTGAACGAGGCGTATCCCGGGCGCCCGGGAAGGCCGTACGGGCTGTTGATGGGTGGCGGGGGGCGGCTTCTGGCTGCGCACGTGATTCAGATCGTCGTGATCGTCGGGTGGGTAAGCGCGACGATGGGGCCGCTGTTCTACGCGATGCACAAGATGGGGCTGCTTCGGATCTCGGTGGAGGACGAGATGGCCGGACTTGACATCACCAGGCACGGCGGGTTCGCCTACGTCTACGAAGACGAGGACTCGCACAGTGGCACTGGGGGCGGCGGCGGCGTCGCTTTCCCGATGCAGACCTACACTAAGAACGGGGAACGGCAGCCGGCTTCGACCAATCCAGTGTAGCCACGCCATTGCCTTTGCCCAAAATATTGGCGGGTGTTTACTTATTAGAAGATTTATTGAAAATTTATTGTTTTCTTCTCTTCATATTAATGAAATGAGAAATCATGTGGTGGTAGTAATTGCATATCTTCAGTAAAGCGATGGGAAATAGATCATTTTCTGGTCCTCTGTCAGGAGGTTAAAATGAACACAACGTGAAGCCTTCAGGTACGGCAAAGATATTGCTCGCTAGAATTAGCCTCGTTTAGTTCTAGCTTTTTTTTTGAACAATAAAAAAAAATATTTTATTTTTTAAATTTAATGAGAGAGAAATTTATTTTAATATTAGAAAGTGTGTAAAATGTGAAATATTTTAAATTCTAATATTCGTATTTGCATTAAATGTGAAATAAAGTTGATTTTTATAGTTGAAATTTGTGTTGGATAAAAAAAGTAGTTCCAACCAAACGAGGCTAGCTTTACCTTTACCACGTTAGACGGCTATTGGAGGAGGAAAATGGCAGAAAAATAAACAGATTTCTTGCAATTTGTTCTTCCATGTGAAGAGCACAGATACTAGTGTTTGTTGGGAATCAAGCCATAATCACAGGACAAACTTGGAAGAACTCATCTCCATCTATAATAATCACCACCATCATCTGAAAAACTACTGGATCATTGCTGACCGGCTTCCATCTATTAGTTTATCAGCTTCATAATGAAAAAAATTTCATTACTTGCAATTATCTCCGCTCCTTCGACGCCGAGCTGACATTTACCCTTTATTTATTTACTAATTCATTTCTTTGTTTTCATAGGTCTCAAACCTCGGTCAAACCCCGACCACGAGGGTTCACCCAAGCCTCGTCCACGACGAGCCAGGACCATCCCTGCTAGCATCGATGATGATGTTACGCAGCTGTACCTGTCACCGTCAGCGTGGCCCGACTGTGCCGTTTCCTGTACAAGACACTTTTTCCAGACCCGCAAATCAAGGATCCTCATTCTTCAGGCACCACGAATCCCTAGAAGTAGTACCAATATTAAAAGATCATGCTTCCCTTTTTACTGCTTTCGGTCCCTCCAGCGGCCGACAAGCGGCACGAGCTCAGAGACTTGTTCACCTCCTTTTCTCCGGGAAACCAGGACAAAGCTGTATAGTCTATCGCCTACAAATACCCTTGAACAGTCTTAAAAAAAAAAGATCGGAAGAGGAGAGAATCAACAAGAGCGGCCAAAGCACAAGCAACTTCCCTACATTCTTACATCCTCATTATATTAGAGCCCCAACTGAGGAGCTCTCTCCCTCTCTAAGCATTGTACTAACTCTCAAGACTACCTTTTTTCTTTAGTAAAATCTCTTCGCTGATCGCCTGGTGGATGTAGGGGATTTCTCCCCTGAATTACCTTAAACCTTTGTGTGCTACTCTGGGTGTTTCTCTTTCTCTTAAGCTTAACTAACAGGCTTATCCCTCTGCGCGCCGCCGTCTCTCAGGACTCTCTCTCTCTTTCGGTATTTCTTGGGTCAACAATAACAAAATCACAAACTCAAGCAAAACTTACATTGTAGGTTGGAGTAAGATTTCTCTAGTTCTTCCTTCTCTTTCACATAGAAGCTTGCAATCATTTTACCTCTGAGGAGAGAGGTGGGTATTAGGCAGGAGATTGGTGGGGGAGAACGGTACGACACCCTTATTTTCAGTATGTTCAAACAGGTAGATTTTTCTATAGGTTTCAAGTGTTATAATTCGAGCTTGACTCAACAAACATGAGATGAGTTCTTTCACTCGGCATGAAGAAAACAGATTTTGTTCTTGGTGGTCAAGCCAACATGATAGGCAATACTGCACAATTCAGGTTTCTCAGTAGGTAAACACTATATGAGTGGAAGAGTTTGTTAAAACTAACAAATAGATTGGGAAGAGGTCAGCTTGAGCTACAATAACCCCCTCAACCAACCCACGAGATCATTTTTCTCAAGTTTCAATCTGTCCAGCCAACTCTTCTAGTACTCCACAAATCTCATCAGCTTTAGCATGAAGTTTATCACCCGAAGAAAATTGGTGAACCCTGCCATCCACCTCTATCCAACTGCACCCCGGTAACTTCTTCCCATCACCGTCCTTCAACATCTTCCTTACTTGGCTCACCTCTTCCCACTTTCCACTTTTGCTGTACAAGTTTGCTAACACCACACCATACCCGACATTATTTGGATCAATCTCTACTAGCTTCTTAACTGAAAACTCTGCCAAATAAGAATTTCCATAAATCCTGCATCCATTGAGCAAAGAACCCCAAACAACCTCATCAGGTTCAATCTTCATATCTCTCACTATTCTCATCGCCTCTTCAAATCTCCCCGCTCGACAAAGGAGATCTATCACACAACCATAGTGTTCGATCTTTGTTTCAATCCCATAATTCCTTCTCATGGAGTTAAAATAACCGATTCCTTCATCAACCAATCCAGCATGAGTACAAGCGTTAAGAAGTCCCACAAAGGTAACCTCATCTGGTTCACGTCCTTCATGCTGCATCCTCTTGAAAGTTGCTACAGCGCTCTCGCTATGCCCATGCAGTGCAAAGCAATTGATCATAGAATTCCATGCTGTCAGGCTTCGTTCAGACAAGGTACCGAAAACCCATCCTGCTTCCTTTAAGCTTCCGCACTTTCCATACATATCAATGAGAGCATTCAAAACAAAAGAACTACCAAATTGGTTTTTCATCACATAACAATGGATCAGTTGCCCAAACTGGAGCATGCCCAGATGCCCGCAAGCTGAAAGCATGCATGTCAGTGTAGTCTGATTCGGCCGAACATTCTCAGTCTGCATTCTCCGGAATACCGCCACGGCCTCTGAGAACAGCCCGTTCTGGGTGCATCCTGCAATCAAGGCATTCCAGGATGGAATATCCCTCTCAGGCATTTCTTCAAACAGTGCAATGGCATTGCCAACCCTCCCAACTCGAGCAAAACCAGAGATCAGAGCCGTCCAGGAGACAACGTTTCTGTCTGACAGTTCATCAAACAACCTCCGTGCCGTAGTAAGATCCGAGAACCGAGCATAAGCATCGAGAATAGAGGTCTGAACGACAGCAAAGCGTTCAAATCCCGTTTTAGACGCATGGGTATGAACGGATTGTGCAAAAGGGAAGGCATACCTGTCAGAACAGGCTTTGAGAACGTGGGGGTAGATGAACTCGTTGGGTTTACTGGTGCCGCGGCGGAGCATGAGAGTGAAGAGTCGGAAGGCTCTGATTGGGTCTGGGAGGGAGGAGTAGGCGGTAAGCATGGCGGTGTAGAGGTAGACGTTGGGAGATGCGAGACTGTCGAATATGAGGCGGGAGTAGGGAAGATCGGTGAGTTCCATGGAGCAGAAGCGGACAAGCTTGAAGGCGAAGAACTGGGTCTGGCCATGGCCAAGGGTCACGAGGAAGGCTTGAAGCTGCTTGAGCTGCGTCAGGCGTTTGCATCTGTCAAGAAGGCAAACCACCACACGGTTTAGATCTGTTGTCATGTACTACAAGCTTTTTTGATCCAGAGTCCCAATCGTGTAGACTTTCGCGACGGTGATGAGCATCGTCTGCCCCAATTCCACTGACTCACTGAGTCTGGGCTTGATTGCCTCATTGGATGGCAACTATGACCGAACCAACTAGGTCCAATAGTTGGATCTTAGGTTCTGTTTGGCACGAAGTCCAAAACAGGACCAAAATAATACTAGTTTAAAAAATAATAATAATAATAATAATAAATAAATTATTTTAATTATTTTACACAAAATTTAATATAAAAAATAATATTTTATTTCACATACTCAATAATTTTTAATAAAAATATAAACTTTATTTCATATCTTAGATTAAAATACTCGATTTGAATATTTTTATCTAGAATGTGAAATAAAGTTACTATTTTTATTTTAAATTGTTGAGTATATAAAGTAAAATAATATTTTTTATATTTAAATTTATGTAAAATAATTTAAAATATTTATTATTATTATTATTATTTAAATTAGTAACATTTTGGTTCTTTTTTGGTCCTCACGTCAAACAAGACCTAAATCCCAGAAGTGAGAAACTGTCCGACCGATCAAGCCAGAGGCGGACCCTGTTTTAAAAATTTTACAATTTATAATTCCATAAAGTATTTAGAAAAACGTTATTTTAAAAAAAAATTTTATTTTCACTCAAATTTTTTTTTCACATAACATCTTAAATTAAATATTTATAAATAATATTTTTAAAGTTAAATATTTACTAACTGTATACTTTATTTTGAATATAAATCTAGAGACAATACCTCACGTTAATTTCTATTTATTATTATTATTATTATTATTTAATTGAGCTTAACATATATAATTAAAATTATATTTAATTATTTCAATGAAGTTATGAAAAATAATAAAAATATTAAAAATGGATAAAAATTGAAATGAAAGAGGCTTAAAAAAACATGCGAAAAATATAAATGGTGGATAAATGTAATCTTAATTAATGTGTTAACATCAATTAGATTAAAATAATAGATAATAAATAAAAGTTAGTATGAAATAATTTTTTTTTCTGAAAATGACAGGTGTAAAAACTCTAATTAAATCACTTGAAAATTACCTGACTTATTCCGCATTTATTTAAAAAAATAAATTAAACGTCATTTATCAAAATTTGATTAAGTTTGAAATGATAAAAAGTAGTTTGGTCGGAGATATTTATTCTTTTGTAACTATTTTGGAACAAAATAATTGACTGTGTTATCTTAATTTGAATGAAATGTTAAAATAAGAGATGAATATTTAATATTTTATAGTTTTAAATTTGTACGCTTAGGACTTATTTAAATCATTTTTTTTAACTTAATATAAATTTTAATTATAAAAATTAATTTTTATTCAGTATAAATATGAATATTAAAATTAATTTTATTTTATATTTTACATATTTTTTAATATTAAAATAATTTTTTTCACTAAATTTAAAAATAAAATATATTTTTTAATAAAAAAAACTAAAATTAAAAAAACCTTAAAGAAAATGTACATAAAAAATGTAAAGACCAAACCAGTTATATTTCAGAATTTAAATTTCTTAAAATTTTTTACAACGGTATTTAAAGTAGATTAATTCGGCAAGTTCAAATACCATTTAAACTATCAAAAAAATTAGAAAAATTAGTTGAACAGATGAACTAATTATACTATTCAGTTCATAAATTTGCTAGTAAATAGTTGATCACAAATTCCATTAAATCCTACGTCCTAATAGATAAACTTAATAGACTTATGTGATCTATTTTCACTTATATATGCCGGCAAGGCAGCCGGGCCTCTAGCTGCTGCTGCGCACCGCGCGGCCGCTGCTCATCAAGATCCGGGAG
>KZ451984.1:980433-1029999 GCA_002786265.1 Apostasia shenzhenica
ATATTCTGTAGAACAGATAATGTAAATATTTACATATTTAAGATCATAAAAAATAAATAATGTGTTTTATATTCAATAAAAAATTTATACTATATCTTGCATCCTTTAAATCCCGTCTATTTTGAAGTTAAAAATTAGTCTGATTTAATTTTAACCTGTCATATCACATTACATAAAAAATTAATATTTAAAATTAACTTTATTTTACATCGTACATATTACTAAAATAATAATTAACTTTATTTCACATCATTCATAATTTTCAATAAAAAAATATCTTTATTTAAATTTAATTTTAATCTTATTAAATTAAATCTTACAAACAAGCAGGCCCTTAATATTTAATTTAAATTAGATTAATATTAATTTTAAGGCAAATTTCACCCAGGTCCCTGAGTTTAAGGGTTATTATCACACAGGTCCACGTTTTTAAAATTTTATCTTCGGGGTCCCTAGGTTTTCAAACATTATCATCTGGGTCCTTTTTTATTTTTTTATATAATATAATCATTCTGGAGACTTTTCTGAAATTATTTAACATTTTTTTAAACAAAAGCCGTTAAAGATTTGGGTGCAAGTTTGTTTTGATAGATGTTTTTTTTGGCTAAACATAAATTATAATTATAAAAATTAATTTTATTTTATATTTAATTTAAATATACAACAACAACAACAACCAAGCCTTAATCCCACTAGGTGGGGTCGGCTACATAAATCATTTGTTTTCATTGCGCTCTATCAGTTATCAAATTCTTATCTAACTTTAAGTAAAAATTAAAATTAATTTTATTTTATATTTTAATACTTTTTATATTAATGTAATATAAAATATTTCTATTAGATGTATAAAATAAAATATTTTTTATCGAAAATTCAATTTTTCATTGTGTAAGAAAGATAAATTATTTCTAAAAATAATTAGGGTGCGCCAAATTTTCTTAAGTTGCTTTACAAAATAGGTACCAAATTCTATTTAGTTTATGTTCAAATTAGGTACGATTATTTTTTAATTTTTTTTATAAAAAAGTATAATTTTTTTGAGATATATATATATATATATATATATTAAAAAAATAAAGTTAATTAATAGTAAAAATATTAAATAAAATTAATTAATTTTTTTAAAAAATAATTATGTTTAATAAATCATGAGAAGAAGTAGAGAATCTCAGTATCCCAGAAAATATCAGAGTGGCATTGTGGCAAGCGATTTCTTCTCTTTTCCTCCATTAATTGGTTCTCCGGAATCTCCCCTTCAGCATCGTAGGCATTCCAGAAAGGGAGAGGTTTGCCAGAAGATCAGAGGACGAAGAGAAGATGCTGCTGCGAAGCTCTTCTACTCCGATTCTCGGATCCCTTCTTTCATCTTCCTCCCCATTATTCCCCGAGAGCCCCAGCAATGGCTTCCAACAACACCATCGCCGCCAGAGCGTGGAGAGGACCACCTCCAATTCATCCTTCCTCCATGGCATTGCCTGCAACTACTCCCCTCTCTCCGAATCCTCCTACCAAGAACCATCCAAGGGCTTGAGAAAGACTCGATCCGAAAACAATGTCGAGGATCTCATCCCCAAAGGCTCCGGAAACCGAAGGTCACAGAAACCTCCCTCAATCCGCCGCGGCGATCCAGCCCTCGAGACGATCCCGTCCTTCTCGATGAATAGTTCAAGGGAAATGGAAGATGACCAGATTTATGCGGCCGATTTTAGCGGCGAAGATCGCGGAGAGAGATCGGATGTGGCTCAGAGTGAGCCCCTTTTCCTCGCTCGAGGAGTTGGAATCGATAGGGTTGCATCGGGGTTTTTGAATCTCGGGGGTGATGACGGTGATGGAAGAGATGGGAACTGCTCCGTGAAGACTGATTATGGAGGGGGAGAAGGATCCGAGGAGGTTGAGATGTATTACAAAAGAATGATTGGCGAAGGTCCGAGCAATCCGATGATTCTCCGGAACTACGCTCACTTCCTCCATCAGGTATTCGATTTCTCTTCTTGATCAAAGCCTCGCATTTGACGGCTTTTTAATGTTTTCCTCGTCCCTTAAAACTACAACTGAAACAACTCATGCGTAGCAGTGCAAGAGAGACTTACCTCGAGCAGAAGAATACTACTCTCGAGCCATCCTTGCTGATCCCGGCGATGCAGATGCCATTTCCAAGTACGGCAACCTGATATGGGAGCTTCACAGTGACTTTGATCGGGCCTCTCGCTACCTGGAGCTCGCTGCTAACATGGATCAAGATAACTGGTAAGCAATAAGAATCCAACTCTCTTGATATTGAAGAGGAAAAACAACGTCTTCAACGATCTTGGTCCTTACAGCTATGTTCAAGCTGCTTACGCCTCTTTTCTGTGGGAAACCTGCGAAGAAGATGAAGGTGAAGAAGGCAGCACGCGGCAGAGATCCGGCGGGCTTCAATCTCATGTTAGACCATTGATTTCTGCCAGCATTTGAGGTTAGTTGTTCTTCTTTTCATCTGCTCTGAGATTTTGAGAAAGCAGGAAATGAGATGATTGAATAAATGAAAAGCAGAAGGAGCATCTTGTGTTGAATCTGCATAATAATATACTTGTTTTAACTTTTGAAGTGATTCAGATATAAATAAATTTATCCAAGTATTGTTATAGACAAATAAAATATTTTTATTAATATTTATATTATATATAAATTTAAATATTAAAAATTTAATTTATTTCACTTTTTATATAAATTTCAACCTTTACGTCAAACTTTTACTTTTCTTTCAACTCCCATTTAGTTGTTGGAATATATTTTAGTTATTTTTTTTTGATAAAAATAGAAAAAATTATTTTAATATTATGATATAGAATAAAATTATTTTTAAAATTAAAATTTATGTTCAATATAAAATTAATTAATTTTTAATATTTAAATTTTTTATATGTTATGAAATAAATATAAAAAATTAATGAAAATATTTTTTGATGAGTTTTGAGATTTTAAAATCCTAACTCCTAATCAAACGAGGTCAAAAAACAGTTTCTTACTTCACATATCACATTTTATGCAATGAAAAATGTCTAGTATAATAATTGCATAAAGTGAATTCTACAATTTCTGTTGCGTAATAGCATTGTTTTTAACTAATAATGTCAGATTTATGACAATATTATTATATAATTTATTTTGTAAAATAGATTTTTTTTGTTGGGAAATTTAATCAGTTGTAGCTTGTTTTTATACATGGAGGGAGACTAAAAAAGCCATGTCTAATTGAGCCATTTTTTTCACATTATTTAAGAGAAATAATTTAGACAATAAAATTGAGATCAATAAACAATTGAATATAAGTAAATGAACATTTATTAATTCTACATATATTTTAATAATTATGTTTTACAGTAATATAAATATAACAAATTAATATTATTTCACATCACATATAAAAATTAATAGATGAATAATTCAACAGAAAAAATTTAACTCCCAGACTAATCTTTTTAATTTGAATTTTACATATTTATATATGCTAAGCTTTTTGCAGTTTCTAATTCCAACTATTATAATTTTTTCGATAACGATCTATATAAATAATTTAGATAGAATAATTAATTGACGATTGGACTGTCAGGTAAGTATGACTGTATAGTCCGTTCATCTAACAGACGGTTCGTTCATGCCTATCGGACTAACAATCTGGTATACTACTTGAAAGGCAAGTATTGAGGTAAGTATTCGAATAGAAAAGTAGATATAGTTTGAGATTAGGTAGGTATCATATATATTTATATCTTCTCCAATGAATATCTACTTAATCTCAAGTTATATCTACTTTTTTGGATGGATATCTACCTCAGTACCTACTAAATTTTTTTGAAACTGACCATCCGGTTAGGCTGATCAGATGATCCAATTTTCTACCAGTCTCTTTAGAACGAACGTTCTGTTATAGAGATCAGACGGTCTGATGACTGATTGACATTTTGACGTCTTTCAGCACTATGAGGCTGCTAGTCTGTGTGGTGCGTTGCTATTGGCCACTGGACTCTTGGCATGGTCAAGCATCCGTGCCTAATATTTTTTCCTCACCTTGCCTGTCTTCTGTCAAATTTATTCCAAACAAACCCTTTCTTTAGAAATGCTTTAAAGTATATTTAAACGACTTCAAAATAAGAATAAATAGTTTATTTCATTTGAACTGCAAAATGCTCAAATTTCTTATAAGCTATCTTTGAGATTTTAAGTGACTTAAACTGCTTTAAACTGGTTACAAATTAAAATTGCCCAAGTCGGTGTAAATTTGAAGCTGGTTCGAAACAAATCTAAAAACTTAAGAAAAAACTCAAATGATAAATGCAGACTTTATAGAACTTGAAACTCTCAAGTATTTTCTGAAGCTTACAATCAAATATTGAAATGGAGGAGGAAATAACATGAAAGGCCAAAAAGCTTTGTCGAAGCATCAGTGGTAGTCAATTAAATGTGGCTCACAGTGCAGTGTTTCAGTAACTATGAACCAGAGTGTGATAATCATTGAACTTCAATGACTTATAAGATTTACCCCCAATAAAATACATTTTGAGCAGCTATATTAGTAAGAATTATAGCAAACGATCACTGTGATTACAAGCATTTAACAAATAGATAATAGATAGATATAAGTAGTATAAGTAGCAATGTTACAGTTGTCTTTCTAATCTTATTATAACAAGAGCAAAAGTAGCAGATTACAATTACATTCCCAACAAGAAATAATCATCATCAAGAAATCCAAATAGATGATCAGCAGCAAACTTCCTTAAAAGTTTACTAGAGAGAGTTTAATTCAATGCCATCTAGATGCTAATATTATTTAGGAGGCATTTGGTTCAATGTTATCTTGATATTATGTTATGTTATCCAGAGAAAGTAATTGTTTGGTTTAATGATATCTATAAATAATCTTCTATTTGATTATAAAATTATTAATCAAAAGATGACATCTAGATTACATAATATAACACCAAGATAACAACGAACCAAACGCCTCCTTAGAGGTTTGTACTAGTCATACTCTTGTATGATTTTTTCAATACAAGCTTTACCATGGAGATTTAAGTTTTGTATTTGTAAATGAAGAATAGCGCTTCACAAATCAAACGAGTGAAAGAAATCAAGAGCAAGAATTATAAAATTAAAAAATTCAAACAACAAGATTATAAAAACTCTAACATACAAGAAAACTTATCTCAAGCTATGACAATTGGAAAACAGAAGTGAGATCCTTCAAGAATTTGAGAAATTTTGATGAAATAAGAGAGAGAAAGAAGAATGATAGTGTGGGGTGGGGATGGAGGGCCTCTGTACCTGACCATTATACGATTTTACTGATCATATTTGAAGGTGTTATCTTATAATCAAGAAAAAAGAGTCAGAGTTGCCTGATTATCAATCGATTTCTATAAATATGATAATTTTAAAATTATTTCATTATTAAAGGAGTTTTCTAAGTGAGACTCCTTCAAATACAATAATTTTTAAATTATTAATAAAAATAAAATGAATTTTTTTTTTGAAAATATCCCTGCAAATTTGATAAGCCTATAGTAAGGGGTTAGCGCGCCTTTGGGAGAAATAAACAATAAATTAGCGATTTAATGCATTTTATTTTCTCAATAATGATACCCAAATCACAGAGCATTTCCTCTTGGTTGATGATTCTTTCAGTCATTTTTAATCTTCTTTAATCTCCATTAAAACTATGACCTAATGCACAATGTGGAGTTATGTTGGCTTCCATTCAAGATATGAGTGCCAACTTTCCGCCTTTCTGATCTATTTACTTACTATTTTTCCTTATCTAATCTCTGAGTTTGTTCTCGCATTTTTTTTTCAATTCAATGGAATTTTGAAAGAAGAGAATTTTTTTTTTGTTATTTCCCTTAGTCTTGATTTTCTCTGATATTAGGACACGACAATGGGGAAAGATGTTCATCTGTTAAAGGGTGAGGAAGTTCTTTACTACTGTATTTGTAAATCAATGAAGCTTGCTTAAGCCAAGCTTTGAATTTGTTTGCTTACTAAGGTTTGGAATTTGGTTCTTTGTTTAGATCTCATCTTTTTTGCTCAATTTCAACTTTTTTGGTCAGTGTGTAAAGGCTGAAAATTCTAATATCTTTGTGCATCATATGAACATGAAATCTTTGATCGTGTTTCTCATGAAAATTCTCATTGTATTCTTTTATAGAAGGGTTGAGTTAGTTCAATTTTTAGCTTGTCATGACAGTTGTTTTATGGAACCTATTTGTTCTTTTTCATTTTCAACTTCTAGCATGATAATTTGTAGATATTCTTCAAATCATGATTAGTATCAGAAAATATTAATCTTTGTGCCAAATTATTGCTCTACTCTTGTTTCAATGACATCATCTCTACAATCATATATATTGGGAGATACCCTTTTTTCTTTGACTTTGTTGGGATTGGCCTCTTTTTTCTTTCTGGGAGCATGAAAATTGAGTATGGTTTATAATTTCAATTTTAAGTGCTCTATGATCCACATGCTGAAATTTGTAGTGAAAAACTCCATTATGTCTTTAGGAAGAAGGAAGTATAACTTATGAGCACAAGAAGGGAACGTCTATGCACTAATGCTGGAATAATTTTGATAAGGTTTGATTTACTAATTGCCAACAATCTCCCGTTTAGAATCCTAATAAAAATTAAGAGTGCATTTACTTAGATAGAATGACTATTTTCATTTTACCTTTAGTTTTTTTGGAATAGCTATTTACTTTAGTAGAGTAGCTATACCATAAGAATCTATATTCTATATTTTATCGAATGGTCATTCTTTTCCCCCCATCCAAGAAATATCTATTCCTTGGCTATTCTATATAAGTTAAAAATATTATTCTAAAATTACTATTGTATATACACATACATGTACACATATATATGTATATATATGTTCATATTATTATATATTTTATGTGTACATATATATTTATATAAGTTACATTCACCTAATTATTTGTGTAAAATTAAATTTAATAATAATAAATAACATAAAATTTCATTAAGTTATATTTATGGATATTCTAGTACTTTTCTTTTCTATTCACCTTTTATATCATGTTCTATTCCATCCAAGTAAATAAAGAAATTGTTATTTCATTTTCCTTAGGATGACAATTTCATTCGTATAGAATGATAATTTCATTACAACTCTATTCCATTTCGCTGATATAAACATACTATAAATAGGAGGATAAAGCATTGTCCTCGTATGGTTTGTGAAATATTTCTTTTAAGTCCATCTATCTAGATTGATTTTAGTAATTTATATGTTTTATGAAGTTTCATTTTATTTTTATTTTTTCTAATGTTGATTCATTTTTGATATTTCAAGGTATTGCTGATGGAATTGTTTGTCATGCTTCTTATTCTTAGAATTTTAATTTAATTTCGGTGAAATTATGAGACTATGGCAAAATCCACCTGACTTGTCTAGTACTACTACTATTGTTAGATCATAGTTGCCACTTTACGTTTTTTTCATTTACTTTATGCTTCATATTTGATTGCTTGATATTCTTTCTCTATGCTTTTACTTATTTTGTTTCTTACATTGCCTATTATTGTAGAAACTAATGACTTCTATACTTGGTACTTATTATGTTGCAGATCCAACATTACTAACTACCGAGATGTTGTAATATTGCAGATCCAATATTATTGACTGCTTAGTATGTTGTAGATCTGCTTTCTATATAGATGACCGTGTGCTTTTATATTTGTAAGAAGCATTCTAAGTAGAAAAGTTTAATGAGGATATTAAAGAATAGAAGGACAGGGATATTACTACTTCCAAACATAACATGAAAATAAAGAAGTTATAAAAAAAAAACTATCCTCTACTTAGGATATTACACATGAAAAAAAAATAGTGAATGCTTGTAGGAATCATTGTCTATGCAAAAATGATTTTGATGTTTCAAGTTATGTCAATTTTCTTAGTGAGAAAGAGAATATTAAAAGTTATGGCATTACTTTAAGAGAATATGAGCATTCTTTTTGTCTAAATCAATTTTGTAGAACAATATCAATTTTTAATTCTCTTATGAATTTTAGTTTATAGAATTTATCTAATACATCATCAGAGAACAAGAAGGATAAATGACCTGGGCGACTTTGTTTCTGGAACTTCTCTCATAGATATTACAAAGAGTAAAGTTATGAGTCATTCAGGTTGGTGGAAGCTTGATATATGGGTAGAGAACGCTAAGTCAACAGCTCTTTTGAAAAGCCCCCTACTTACTTTGTTGGGTTTAACTAATAATTTAATAAACTGACAATGGGAATACTCAATTAGTCATGAGAGCGAAAATTCATTATTATCAAGGAGTTCAACCTTCTGGATTTACATAGCAAATCCAAATGTAAGATTGTACAATTGTGCAAACAAAGTTCAGAAATGAATCTCATTTCTTGTCAGAGGATTTACTCCATATTTTCACGTGAAACTACTTCAGTAGAAGATGTTTCTACTACTACAGAATAGTTTCTTTCTTTCACCGGAATATCGATCCCTTAATCCTGATCTATGCTCTGAGAAAACTCAAACATAATTTCATTCATCAAATGCTATCCTTTTTACAATGCAAGACGACCTTTTTATACAGAGAGATCCCATAAAAAATTTGAAAATACAATATTAATACAAGAAATAAAATACCAAATAAATAAAAGCAAATATGAAACTAATTCTATTACAATAAAATAAAATCAGCTCTAAATATAGTGAGCCTTTCAAACCTATCAAATATGAGCTGAATCAAATCAAATCAAATCTAAATAAAGCTAATATGGAAATCTCTAATAGCTCTAATTAATTTGAATTTGAATTTTGATTTAGCACTTGACATCATTTTAGCCATTCAATTCAATGCTGATTTGTGTCCCTACCATCTTCACTTTCATAGTCTCACTTCCCAAGTAAGCACTTTCATTGGCAGTTTGGTTAGTAGTTGACGTGAACCCACTCGACAATCTTTTGTCAAATTGATGTCACTTCCTATAATCATTTGTGATTCTCTAATCTCCTAGAAGCACGCGTCCAACTCAAATGCGGAAGCATTTATCTGTGAATAGATGAACAAACAGTTCCATTTAAGACCGCTTCTTTGAAGACTACTTCGAATAGAGTATTTTAAACCACAACCTGAAGGTTGAAATTTCCTTTTGTCAGGGTTTCCTTCTTCAGACCCCAAAATTCTTTGAAAATTCATTTGTGGCCTTCTTTGTTCGAGGTTTTCAATATCAGTTTGATCCTTAAACTCAAAACTTTGATTGATGAGTACATATCAAACCCTATGGTTTCAGCATTGGGTAAAACTTTAATGAGGCTTTCTTCAATGACATCCTTCATTGAGAATTTTTTTTGACAATCTTTTTAATTTCCTCTTCTTCCTCATAAGGAGAGATTCCTAGCATTCATCATCATCATCCTCGTAAGGGTGAATATTTTGTTCTCTATTTGATATGCTCAAATCATCTAATCTTGTTTATTGTATCATTAAAAATATAATGTAGCATCACATTATCAGGACACTTGACTTTTCATTTCCTGAGCCTGATTTTTTTAGTACTTTATGTTCATACTTATTATTGTCATATTAAATATTGAATTCAATTAGAATTCCTATGTAGTAATAGTGCCACAGAGAAAAAAGTTGATTTTGCTTATGTGGCCACATAGAAATCCTAGTTGATTTCAATATTTGGGTTCATCTTTGGGAGATGAGTAGGGCTACTCTATCTTTATTATCGACTATTAATTTTGTAATCATCATTGATTTTGCCTTAAACCAGCATAATATAGGTGGACCGGCTTATAATGTGCAGGGCAGATGGAATGGTGGCAGTCCAACTCTTAGCAATGATGAATCCAAAGCAAGGTCTTTATTCCATTCAATTCCAGTCAAATCTTTCACCACTGTAATCTTCTCAATAGCAATTTTAATCATCCACGCAGAAGTGCCAGATTCTGTTTTCCAGGTTATGAAACATGTTTTTATGCTTCTACAATTGTAAACATGTTTTTTTTATGGTGTATTGATGGGTGGGCTTATATTCAAAGATCAGGTGATGCATATAAATGCAATCCATTGTAGCTATACAAAGAAATTTAGCTTTTTTCTCAATCTAATTTAGTTTTTTTCTCAGTCTCTTCTTGTTCATAAATGTGGCATATTTAGTACTGTATGCTATTCTTTTGTTTGATTTTAATTTATTCACATTCCTTTTAGCTCGAATAAAGCTTGTCTTTCTTGGTACCATGCTCTCATATCTGCACTTTTCACCGGATCAGTCCAACTGGAAGAAATTGCCATTCTTCGACCGAAGAAAATAACGATGACATGTTATTGTGTTTGAATTAAGTGAAGGCGGGGAAATCCTTTAACCATTTAATGCCAACTTCACTTAATTCATTAAGTTACAGTAGCTAGCCTCTTTGTCAAAAACAAAATTTCGACAACATTTTCCATTTAGAAGAGAGATAGCTTGGTTTTGATATTACATTACTGTTGGAAGTTACCACCATTCTAGTGGGAGCATACTATTGTAATCCAGTAGATGACTTTATCTCCTTTGATTTAATTATTGGTTTTTTGACGAAATCATAATTGTAACCAAGAGACGGTTGAGAGGATGCCGACTTCACTTAATTCTTTCAGATCTTATCATCGCTAGGTTGCCACTATAGTTGACTTGGTGATCAAACTTGTGTGAGCAAGCCTACGCCCGTTGTCTGGGAAACGAAAAAGACGCGGTTCCCGAGCGTCGTCTTCCCCGGTGACGGTAGCCGCGCCGCCTGCAAGGAGAAGGACCAACCTCCGTCCAGCTGCGCTAAAACCGCCGTAGATCAACGGCGAGGACTAAATGAAAATGGTAGAAATCTCGCATCGACATCAAACTTGGGATCTTAAGAGTAAAAAAAGGGGAAATCGAAGATGTCATGCTTTCGGAATTTGTCGCTATTGCAAGGACACTTTGCTCATCCTGGGTTCTTCAAGCTGCCTCATGGCAAATGTAAGGTCTCCATGAAGTGAAGCTCTGAGATCAAGCTTCATTTTTGTTAGGCACAATGGTTTGCATAAGATTTTTTGAGCTGGTTAAGCCATGTTTGTCAAATAAATTTTATGTTGATTATTAACTGCATAATAGAACCTCTCATTTTCTCATTTAAGACTTGGGATCTAGCAAAACTTGATTGTTATTGATTCATTTGTATAAGTTAATCGGTACCTCTTTGAAAAGTTTCTTGTTTTACTACAGGATACAGAAGTGGAATTCTACAAATCTTGGCCTCCGACTTGTATCCAATCTCAAATCTTGTTGGATATTGTAAAGTTCTTTAATTTAAGAAAATGATTTAAGTTAAGCGAAGAACTACCGAAAATGACCTAAAGAAGGTGCCCGTGGAGATATTTTGATCAAAAATCTTCAAGACACCAATGATACTTGATATCTTATTCTTGTTCATGTAATATCTCATGGCTTGCTTTGAGAAATTTTTTATTTATTAGAAAACAAAATTTTCAAGGCTCGTTTTCGCTAGATCGTTGATATCTATGAATTAGGAATACTTTAAAGTCTTGTTTGGCGTGAGGACCAAAACAGGACCAAAACAGGATCAAAATGATACTAATTTAAAAAATAACAACAATAATAATAAATATGTTTTTTAAATTATTCTACACAAATTCAAATATAAAAAATATTATTTTACTTTATATACTCAACAATTTAAAATAAAAATATCAATTTTATTTCACATTCTAGACCAAAATATTCAAATCGTGATTAGGCCTGTTTATATATATATATATATATAATAAAAATTCTAAATATTACATCTTAATTTTAAATATATATATTTTTTTATTTTTTAAATCTTATGAATATAGGGATATGTCGGTAATATTTATTTATTTTTTTGGACATATATCTAAATTTAAATAGAAAAAGGCAAAAAAAAAATCTTTCCCTTGGTGGTTTATCGGCCCTTGCGAAACACTTTCGTTGGGCCTTTACCTTCCGGGCCGCCCTACTCCTCTCGGAGAAAGGAGGCGAGGAAGAGAGAGATTGAGATAGAGAGAACTAGAAGAGGATGGCTGAGCTAGAAGCGGAAGTCGCTACGGCATCGGAGGTGAGCCAGGAGGCGCGTGGTGGAGAAGAGGGCCGCCAGCCGCACAAACTCGAGAGGAAGTGGACGTTTTGGTTCGACAATCAGTCGAAGGTAAAACAGGGCGCTGCCTGGGGATCCTCCCTTCGCAAGGTCTATGCCTTCGAAACCGTTGAGGAGTTTTGGTGGTCAGTTTTCGATTCTCTGCCCACATCCCCGACACTCTTATTGTTTTCTTTTGTCCCTTGAGATTTCGTACAATTTCCCTTTTTAATCTTTAAGCTCTCACGCTATTTTATTTTTAGGTTTCCGATAGATGTTGTTGTTTCGATTATTTTCTAATTACTTGTTGTGTTTCTGGCACGAAAATCCGTTTTTAATTTTTATTCGTTCTTGGTTCTCGGTTGTCCAGAATGGAATTTTTTTTTAAATTCGTCTGAGCAGGGCTTGGATTAAAAGGAGTTTATTTTTCAATCCAATCCGTGTCAGAATTTTGTTTGGATTGGCTATAATTTTCAGAGTGTGAGGGCTTCACATACCTGGTTATCATAAAGATGTGAGCACTTCTTCTGATCCGAGGCCAGTAGCAAGGATAGGAGAGTTTTTTGATGAAATTATCCTCTTATTGTCAGTTGCCTTATATGATCTTTATTTGGCTGTCATGTGCTAAAATTTATATTATCTTGGAATATTTGCATCTCTAATTCTCTATCGAAGTCACTTGTGTGTTTGACAAACTTACAATTGACATATGTTAGGACTGGTTTCGCATATGACAATCTTATTTAGCTCCCTCTATACTCTGTGCAGCTTGTATGATCAGATATTCCGCCCCAGCAAGTTGCCAGCAAATGCTGATTTTCACTGTTTTAAAGCGGGGATAGAGCCTAAATGGGAAGATCCTGAATGTGCAAATGGGGGGAAATGGACTGTCACAAGTAGCAGAAAGGCCAACCTTGACACCATGTGGCTAGAAACGGTGAAATTTTACTGCTCTTGATGGCAATTATTCTGAGCCATTCTCCTTAATTGACATATAAATTGATCTCTTTAACCCACTTGTGATCAATTTAAATTTAGTTGGTTCAAATCTAGATTCTGGTTTACCTTGCTAGTTATTTGCTCCCAAAGATGTTTACAGGTACCATGTTTCATTCATGCAGTTGATGGCTCTGATTGGAGAGCAGTTTGATGAGAGTGAGGAGATTTGTGGTGTTGTTGCGAGTGTTCGCCCTAGGCAAGATAAACTCTCTCTCTGGACCAAGACTGCTAGCAATGAAGCTGTTCAGGTTTTATTATGCTATTTACTATATTACTTTGCACTATGTGAGAACTGCTTTTCCACATACTGATTGACATTGTCATTTTATTATTGTTTCTCCTTTCTGATTGCGTTAAGAATGCATATTTTCCATAGTTGTCTTAGCAAGCCATCCCTGTTAAAGGAATGGGTTAGCTAAGGAGATGAGTTAGATTCTTTGATGTCTTGCTAGTAGCTTAGCATTTAAGAAGTTGTGCACAACAAGTGCTGCAACAACAAAAACGCTATCCAAACTACTTGGGGTTGGCTATATGGGTTTCTCTTCTCTATGTAGCTCAATGTAAAGCAAAGCTTTCCATAAGTGAAAGTGATATAATGTCACTTTTTATTACTATATTTCAAGTCATTTTAGATAATCTTGTGATTTGGATCCCCTCACATTTATATATAATGGCCTTTAATAGTCAAGGATAGGCTTAGTCAAATTACCTTAAATATATTTTCGTTATCTTATCCTTAATAGGTTTGTCATGCCCATCTTTTCTTTAATAAAATCATTTCCAGTGTGGTCAATTCTGGTGTGAACACTCATCCATCTTAATACCTGCATCTACTCTTATAGATGTTTTGCCACTTAATTGCTCAACACGCAATCTCAAATAGCATCGTTAGTTAGATAATATTTACGTAAAATTTTTTCTTCAACTTGGTAGACATTTTTCTATCGCATACTCATGTTGCACTCCTCTATTTTAACCTTACTAAATGCCCCCCACTACTGTGCTAAAACAACTAAGGTAGAAGTTTTTGTTGGAAGCACTCGCAAAGAATTATCTTATATTAGTTGTCAATGAGAAGTTGTGGCACTAAATGTACAAGTAATGACCCTAGACCATTAGCTTAAGTTTTTGAGTTAAATAATGTTCGTTTACTTGTGTATTGGTCTCATTTTAAGCCCTCAAGTATTTCTCCCCTAACACATGGTATCAGACCACATGGTTGATTTCTTCAACCATAGTTAAGCAAGAATTCCAAAAGTGAGTAACATCCATTGTAGCCCCAGCTAGTTGGGTAGGTTCTTAATGTACATGCAGTTAATGAGTTTAAATGGCTCATGGACAAGGAAAGACTATTGTGGATGAATTCTCATATAAGGTGAAGATTGTTGGGAGTGTACATGAATTATCCCATATTTGTAGTCAATAATAAGTTATGACACTTAAGATTTCTAGTAGATCAATGACAAATCATGTATTTCAAATGCAACAAGTTGTGGCAAAAAAGGTTTAGTGATAATAACTATGAATCTAGCGGAAGGAACCTAAAAAAACTAAACATATACAAATCACGCATTTCAAATGCAATAAGTTGTCGCGCTTAATTTACAAATGTTGAACTCTCTCCAATTATTTTGGTAATGGCTGAGGATCTTTATCTTGTTTCCCTTTGATATCTAAGACTATATATAATCTTTTTCGCTTTATTTGATCTCTTTGGTTAATCTTCTTTGATTTATCTGCCACGTCCTAAAATAAGGTTGAGATCACTGTTTACCAGACTTCTTTATGCAGATGAGCATTGGGAGGAAATGGAAAGAAATTGTTGACTCTACAGATAAAATTCTGTACAGTTACCATGTACGTCACCCGTTAGCATTGTATATTAACTGTTTTTCCCAGTTATGTTGGTTCTTGTTAACCATTTTTTTCTTCAAGCTCATGCTTTTTGCTCTTTTTGCAGGATGATTCCAGAAGAGACAAATCTAGCAGGGGTGGACGTTATAGCCTCTGAAAACAAAGCAGTTCATCTCATTATCCTCCAGAATACACTATGCATGATTTGATGGCATCGTTAAATCTTTCAGTTCCTTCAAAAAACCTATCTTGAACAAGTGCCAATGGCAATTTTCGTTATTTCTAGTTATGAACCTCTGTTTTGTTCTGGATTTTTTGTGGACTTCGTTAAGTTGTTCAATCCGGAATTTTTATTTGTGGTGGAAGAATATCTTGTATTGAGCTGTGTTACGCAGTACAACCTTGTTTCTGTCGATGTTCTACTCTTATCTGTTCAAATTATAATATCCTCCAAAGAATGTACCTGCTTCCTTGTTGCAAGATTGATCATTACCCCTGTATGCATTGTTCTTCACTTCTGCGTAATTATGATGACTACATAATGTGATGAAATCTGAATAGATTCAATAGCTATGGGCTTCAAACTAATATTTACTTGCTTGACGTTTTAAGAGTCTCTTTGTATCTACAATATATATATTTTTGCTTTTTGATTCTTTTTAACATTTGTAGAGTTTCAATGCTATAGAAAGATATTCAAGTTGAATAGTGACTCATATAGCTGAGATTAATATTTTGTTAAATGTGCAATTCATAATCCAAAGGTAAATCCTACAATCTTTATTAGCTATATAACGAAAGAAGCTTTTTCAACAATACATAGCATGCCCAGTATAGAGAGAAATGATATACGAGTGTACTTCATGCCCAGTAAACATTCTCATCTCCTCTTCAAGCGAGAAAACCAAGCTTCTCCCCATTCTTCTTTGCCAGCCTGATCAATCCCTGTCGCTGCTTCCCATCTGCTCCTATAGTCTTACAGAACTCATTGATCACCTACAAGACAGCAGTTCTTGAATCTCTCTTGACAGTTTCTCTCGTGAGCCAAAGAAATTTTACCATAGAGTACGCCCGAGAAGAGATGAATAAAACCTGGGAATGAAGGGCTATGGCCTTGCCTCTGAACTGATTGAATCTCCTCTGCCCAATAACATTCCTGGCCAGAACAACGACGGGCGCGAAGAGCCCTTTTCCCTCATTTACATTCTTCATTGATATACGAGGCCTCGAAGGTCTCTTGCTTCTTGCTGGAAAATTGGAGATCGCCTTGCTGAGAGCAGCTCGGCCGTCGCCGCCGCTGCCGAACCCTGTGACCCAGCTTCCTCGGAAACCACCGCCAAGGCCTCCGGCTGACGCGGAGACCGCCATTATTGGGTATTGAGAGAGAGAGAGCAAGAGCGAGAGAGGAGAAGAGAGGCGTCTGGATGGAAATGCTGTGGTGTGTAGAGAGAGAGAGACTGCTTACTGTGGTGGGAGGGAAGACGGGAGCCACAGAATGCAATCTGGGTAGAAAGCCCAGGCGCTGATTAGGGCCGCTGATTCAAATGCTTATCAGACCCGGTCTCAAGTTCGAATTTTGATGTTCCCGTTTATTTTAAAAAATGATAATTACTTAAATGTCAAAAAAGAATTAAGAAAAATTTAATTTGATGTTAGTTTAATGATATATTATGTTATATAAAAAAATAATTATTTATAATAAGGCAAATATTTGTGTTTTTTAGAATAAGGTTTGTTAGAAGAACGGGTTTTGAAATGCTTATAGCGATAGCGGTTGGGTCCACCACGCTTGCTGCGTTCGGGGAGGATACCAAATTTATACTTATACGTAGGTAAGACGTTAATACAACACTGTTTATGTTTGGCCTTAAATTTATCTCTAGAAAAAGATTTGCGAAGTTTTTGTTCGCGGCAATATTCTATAAAGAGATTCATAGTACATTTAACTCGGAGAGCTAACAATATCGTCGGTTAATGCTTTATTAATAAATGTTGTATATTCACGTTTGCATTTTTCATCCCATGAAATGGGTAATTTATTAAAATATATTTGTGCCCAATGGTCATATTGGGACACAGAAAATTTCCAATTTTAGAAAGAAAACAGTATATTACCCAATGAATTCAACTTGTAAGAGGATTAAAAAATATTTATGCTTATATGTCTACTCAACAACTGTTAAAAATGATTATATCTAAATTCACTGGCTCTGCCGCTATGGTACTAAAAGCCTTAGAAAATATGCCACAATTTCAAAAAATTATAAAAAAAATAATTATTTAATTTAGTAATATATATAAATAAATTTTTAATATTATAAAATTATCTTTCAAAAATAAATATTAAAAAATTTAAATATCATAATATCAAAAATAATATTGAACCAAAATGCTTTTAAATTCTAACTATATCTCATTATTTTATAAAGTTTAAAATATAGTTAATTTGTATTTAAATAAAAATATAATATTTAAAAATTTGTGTAATATATATAGAAATGCTTAAAAAAAATATTTATGTCAAATGTATAAACTTACAAGTGTGGGATGGGTCAGAGTGAGAATAATTTGACATGGGGTTGAGCAAGACATAATTCAAAGTTGGCTTATTGATTTATTGATTAATTTAAGCTCAAATTAATTTAAAGGAGTGTTTTAATAAATATTATTTTAATATTATATTTATTATTTAAAAAATAATTATTTATTTTAACGATACTTTTGTGAGTTGAGTAGCTGACAGTAACAGAGGGGCTGACGAAAAAGAGCGGTCTGTGGTAATGATGATTAACATAAAAAAAAATATCATGGTAATTAGAATAAAAAAATTTATCATAGTAATTTCTAAAAGAAAAAAAATGTTTTTTGATTTCATATTAATCTAATATATATATATATATATATATATATTAAGTTCTTTCCATTCAAATGCCAAATAAAAATATCGTGATACATAGTAATTTCTAAAAAAAAATAATTTCATTTATACTTTAGATTTTCGATTTCATATTAGATTCTTATATCTTTTAAGTTCTTTCCATCCAAATGCCAAAAAAAAATATATATATATATATATATATATATTATCATAGTAATTTCTAAAAAAAAATAATTCCATTTATACTCCAGATTTTCGATTTCATACTAGTCTAATATATATATACCAATTTGCTCCACCATAGATATGAACTTAAAATGAACTTTAAGAAAGAAAGATTTTATTTGAAGAAGTTAGGGGTCACCTATTTATAAGATTTTTTTCAAAGCATATTGTCAGTACAACTACAGTATTTTCACTATTGCTACAGTATTGCTACAGTCACCCGTGCTGCTATAGTTTTTACTATTATGCATTGGATGCTCTGTCCTTCACTATTACTTGTCTTGGATGATGTTTTTTATTATTACTGTCTCGGATGTTGTCTTTTACTATTACTTCCTCAGATACTTTATTTTTTAATTTTATTTTTTATTTTTACCCTCCACCGCTTCAAAAATTAATCCAATTGCAATGAAATATTATCTGGAAATGCTGAAAATCCTATTTGATTATTTTTTAACTATTCCATTTGTGATCCTTAACAAAATTCTAATTTATTATTCCCGGTGTCTATTTCTATTAAACTATCCTCATCGTATACCATGATAAGGTCATTGTAAATATATTTATAATTTTGGCACTTTTGATAGATTGATATTAGATTAAAAAGATTTTTCTTTTATTTATGATCCTAGGCTTGTTTGGTTGGAGGATGAATTTGGGTAAGGAAAGAGAAAATAGTTTATTTTATAGAGTTGATGGGAAAGAAATTTATTTTAATATTGAGAGGTGTGTAGGAGTGAAATAAAGTTGATTTTAAGGTTGGAATTTGTGTTGGATGTGAAATAAAATTGATTTTTAAGGTTGAAATTTGTGTTAGATGTGAAATAAAGTTATTAAAATTTATAATAAATTTAAAATATTATTAACATATTTTTTTGTCTATTTTTGGGCTCATGACAAACAAAGCAAGAATAGCCAAAAAATTCTTTTATTGAAAGTTTTCCTCTCATTCTTTGCCTGGTCATTCTCCATATCTGGAAGATGAATTTACTAAATATTCATGGGGTTCAACAAAAGTTGATATAATTTTGAATTCTATAATTTTTTTAAAGTATTCTGTAGTAGATATAATAGTCTTAATTATTTATGGAAGTTCCTTCTACTCTTCATAATGATGTGCCTGAATAATAATTCTCCTTACTATTTCGAGTTCTATAGGTTTTCTATATTTGTTTCGAATGTCACAAACATCCTTCATTATCTTTTTTAAGCACTCCCTCTTTTTTGCTTTCTCCATACGAGGAAAGTTTATATTTTTGAATTTATATATAACTTCCATATAGGATATAGATCACTATATTGTTCTGGGTGAAATTTTTTACAACGCTGAAGAAAATATTTAAAATTTTTTTCTTCATGCAGGAGCTTCTTTGTAATATTATGAAGAGAAATTTTCATATAATATATGTATGCTACTATCTTCCGAATAACATATATTAGAGAGGAGTTATGCTACAATTCTTTTATTATCTTATAGTTGCTTACTGTCTAAGTTCTTTCCATCCAAATGCCAAAAAAGAAAGTATCATGATAATTAATATTAAAAAAGTTATCATAGTAATTTAAAAAAAAAATAATTCCATTTATACTACAGATTTTCAATTTCACACTAATCTAATATATCTATATATATATATATATATATATATATATCTTTTAAGTTCTTCATGTCCAAATGCCAATTAATTCAGATTATCTTTAAAATTAACTGCACTGTATGAGTGGCTGCATTGCATTAGTGGTAATAGAATTATGCACAGCAGTAATAGTGGCAAAAAAAATAGTAAAGTATTGAATATTGTACAGAGTTGAATACCATTTTACAACACTAGCTAATATAATATTTACTAATTATAATATTTTCATCAGCAATCGAATATTATTTTTTAGCTTGTTAAATAATATATATATGTTTTACATGGAATATTATTATTTCATAAACATAGTTTCTTTTTTGAAATCAGATAAATATAATTAGAGAATTTACATACAGAATACTGAATTCATCACAAATTATGTATTTCATCATCTTTTAGTATATATTACACATATCACACTCTTTTTACATTTCTATTGTTACAATAGAAATGTAAAACCCATAAGCAGAGTGTGATATGTGTAATATTTATTAAAAAATAGTGAAATGCGTAATTTATAATGAATTCAGTGTTCTGTATGTAAATCTCCCAATATAAATTTTCATATTTCATTCGGTGGTGTTCCAAATTTCTGAAATTTAGAACCGGCTTAGTTTTTGAGTTAATGAACTAATTTTTAATCGAATTATAAGTTAAATATTTTGGTTCAGTTGAGATGATTTTGAGTTGGGCTTGATTTTTTCAAAAAAAAATTTGATTTATCTCAAAATTATATACATCATATAAATGGTAAAAACCCCTATATAATATTTAATTAAAATATTTTTATATTCAAGATATTATAATAGCTTAGCAAAGGAATATGAGATATTTAAAACTTATTTTCTTATAATAAGGAATCTATTTCTCTTAGATGTAAAATCTGATCATATTTTTCATAATGAGAGCTTAGAATCAAATCAATTTCAGCTGAGTTTGATCAAAGCACGTTAATTCTAATTTTACTTGAACTAAGTTTAAAATTTTTGATTTCCAATTATAAAGAGCGTATTGAGTTTAATATTATTTTAATATAATATAATATAATATAATATTTTAATATATATATTATTTTTAAATAATAATTTTATTTTTTATAAAATTATATATATCACCAAATTAAATAATAATTTTTTAAATAATGTGACATAATATTGAATTAAATTCTCTGTACATTTAATTCACTAAAATAGAAAAAAATTAAAATAAAATTATTATTTTAAGGTAAATAAAATGATAATTTTTTTATTTAATTGAATGAGATAAAATATAACATAAGAAGCTAATAGAAATTAAACGTATTAAAATATTTCTAAATTAAAATGATTTATACAAATATATATATAGTATGTATATAATAATACATATATATGTATATATATAAATAAAGGTAATTTTGAAATAATATTTTTAGTTTTTAAAGAATAAATAAAGTATAGTTAAAGAATAGTTATTCATTGTGCGAGAAAAGTTATAATTATTGTTACTTTGTAAAATGTTAAATAGAAATTTTTATAAAATAGTTATTTAAAATACTAAAATTATTATCTTTGAAATAAAATAATTACTCCATTCAAACACACACTACAGTTAATTATAAGTTTTAAATATTTAATAATTAGATTAATTTATTTTTGACATTCAAGTAAAAAAAAAAAAACCTACAATAAATCGAAACAGCCAAGCGGGGGAGGGGGGCTCTGCGGCTGAACGGGTCGGCTGCGAAACCCTGAAACCCTGCAGTCTTGCCTCACGCTTTCAGGCGATAAACGGAGAGAGGCGTCCTTTCTTCCAAGGCTCGTGCGAGAACGGGGACTGCAAGTGCTGCTCGGGCTACATTCTACCAGTAGCAGCGGCGAAGAATGTTCTGGAGCTCGCTCATCTCACATTCTCGAGCAAGAAAGCTTTAGAGGTTTGAATATATCAACGAGTTTTTCATCATATGCCGCTAATAAGCCTGCGAATCCTCCATAAATTCAGCGAGTTTCCATCATATTACTCGAGTTGTCTTCTTTTCTTTTTTCCCCTGTAAGATGCCGTTTCCTTCTTTCAGCAATTATTTTTGTTACTTCGGTTTACGCTAAATTTTACCTTTTGTCAAAAAATTGGATGTGTGGTCGCTTGAATCATTTGAAAAAGTTCATTTTATAATCTAAAATTATTAACGTTAATGTTTGGGATTAAATTGTTTCTAGGTTTTTCATAACTGCTAAGTGGGGGAACCAGTGCCCGTTATATACTTTTGATTTCTTTTGTTATTTTAGCTTGTATTTTCATGTTGTCCATCTATCTCGATAGTTAAGGCCGTGTTTGGAAACATAGTAGGATAATTAGAAGTATAAGTGGCACATTAGGCCGCTTAAACTAAGCTAGTGGACTTAAGCTAATTTAAGCATAATATGTATTTGATTTTCAAAATAGCTTCAAGCTGGGATAAGCTCGTGGAACCTGTTGCTTAACTTTTGCCTTAAATTTAGGAATGAAAAAAGAGGTTTATTACATGAGCTTTTGGGGAAGCATATTGTCAATTGAAATTTTTATGATGCAGTGAAAGCTTACTTGAAAGTAATTGCATGGAATATGATATATATAAATAAATAATGTGAAAATGATCAACACATCATTAAGGTAAGCTGATAGTCAAAATTCATGCCCAAGAAAATTCTAATTTTTTTTATAAATTTTTTAGATTAGGTGGCCTAGGCCTTTTATATATCAAACAAATTTAAAATGGTACAACAAGTACATCAAATAAGCAAGCTCCAAGCATAAACCAAATTACTCATGCAAACATTCAATTTCATGCGATTGGAGGAGATTTAAGCTCTAGATATCATACCAATTGTTTGCACATCACATAGGAGATCATGAAATTATCTAATTCAGATAAAAATTGTTGGTGAAAATCTCCTAACTTTTGTAGGCTAATAATATTCGTATCAAGTTTAAGAATATCTAACCCTATGCATGCGATTAAAAATTATATAGGGGCATGAAAGTTTTCCTTTCAACAAGTAGCAAGAACTTGACATAAAACAATAATGATTTGGCTGGGGAACATGAAGGAATCTTAGGATAAACATGAGTAGAGCAATGATGATGCGGAGATCAGCAATTGGAATGAAATTGATGTAGATCTATGGCTGTTCATACAAGAAATATAACAAAAAACAAGCAGATTATAGATTTCCAAAACAGTGAAAACAAGGGTGAAATCTGAAGTTTCAGTAAAATCAAACCTCTAAATAAATAATTCAACAAAAGCACCCTGGACTAAGACGACTTGTAGGCTCTCTGAAGTCTCTTTGGTGCCAGATTGCACCACTTGTGCTGAAACATGGACGAAGTACAAGTTCACTTTAGTAATCTGATTTAGATCTTTTCTTCCATTGTCAATAACCTATGAGGAATTTTGATTTTCATGTATATAGGAAACCCATTTCCCCCTCTCATGGTCCACAATCTCCTTAACGCTGGAGCTATCACATCATATGCTAGAGAAACTCAACCATTTTCAACATAAAATCGCCACAGTTGACATAGTTAATGTGTGGCTGCATTCCTTTGAAGGCTACAACAGGTATTCTATCCTAATCACATTGAGATTTGGGTTGATTTGGCATGATTCAAGGCGGGTTTTGCTGATTAATATTGATTGAAGATTTGGAGCTAATTTGAGAGACAAGATAATTTGCATTAGTCTTATGTGAGAATCCTTTAATTGGCATAATTATCTTTTTACTTAAAAACAAATTGTTCCATCCCTTTGCCTCTCTCTTCCATCAATCACTTGCCTTCGATTCACTGGATCCACATGACTCTCTGCTTCTCGTTACTATGCCCAGGAGAGCTTGGGCCCGACTCGAGCCCACATTTGCGACTGTGTTCAGCTTGTCTGCTTCCCGCAATTGCTGCCAGCCCAAGAGAGCTTGGGCCTGAGTCGAGCCCACGTTTGTGACTGCGCTCAACTTGTCTGCTTCCCTCAATTGCATCCAACCCAATGCTACCACCCTTGTGCCTTGCATGCAATCGCGTTATTGCCCCGCCAACTAACCTATGTTGCACCACCATCCGCTGAGCTTGCTTTTGTGGTTCAAGTCTTTCAGCTTGTTAGGTCTGTGAGTCGACCCCTACTAGTCGCATGCTTCAGTGTGTGAGTCATTTGGCTTGTCGACTTGACACTTGCAACACGCATGATTCACTCTACCCGCCTGCATTGCAATCCTTACTCGATTCTTCATTGTTTGAAGGAAAATTGCAACTGGGTTCTCAGATCTTTAGCCAAAATTCATCAAGATATAAGTCATTATTGAACTTATACTGATTGTTAAGTTCATAGAAATTATTTGCTCAATTCAATTATTTATTTAGCTCTAATTGTATGATCTTATCTTCATTTAGGAGATAATTATTGTTGGAATTAGTTGTGAAATATATGCTCTTAGTTTTTGAGTCCTTGGATTTGATATGTTGATTTTTAAATCGACTGTTCTAACTTAAGTTGATAAATTCTTATTTATCATCAACCTAATTTAATTAAATTTTAAAATTGTTAATTTATAGAATTTATCATATTATTTTGTTTCAGAAAATATATTGAGCTTAATTTAAATAATTCATTAGTTAAAATTGCTGATTTATATTTTAAAAAATAAATATTATTTTCTTTTTCTATCCCAATTAGCTTATACAAGACTATGGGTGGACATTCCTACATCATAACAACATCCAAATAAGGTGCAGCATATATGAAATAAACATAGTCCAAATAAACAAAATTAGGTTACTATGTACATACATGGATTGTGATAATGCTCGGCATTAGTCTTGTTTCTAGTCTGTTTGTTTATATCCCAACTATTAGGTGCCAGCATCACAGAGCATCTTTGTGACTTACTTGCAATCAGGTGTCCCAATATCCATGGTTGCTGAATGCAACAGTATAGTTCTTGAAGTCATGGCCTTACAACCGTTAGTGGACTGTATTTACTGTCTATAAACAATTCTGCACTTTAATCTTTATTTCCATCTTGCAGGTCTTCTGTGAGGGTTGGTTGCGTGTCCAGTTATTTTTTTTGTACACAGGTTTGAAATCTATATGGCTATCTAAGGAACCAGAGATCATCCTCTTTGATTTTCTTTCATGAGTAAGTTCATATCGACATAGTTGTGTATGGGTTTTTCATACAAGAAACATGAGTAAAAGAGATAGGAGCAAAGGGGGATCTAGGAGAAATCCTAATGAAGGAACTGCTGCTCGGACAAGACCTTTAAGTTTTGAAGAGATTATGTATAGAAGAAAGAAAAAACAGAATTTGGACATTAATGAAAATGACAGCAATATGAAGGAACCTTTTGGAAATGCTAACGGTGCTTGGGGTAACACTATCCCTGAAAACAGTCGCATTAGCCAGAAATCATCAAAGAGCACTGTTAAAGAAAGCTATAAAAAGGAACAAGCAACTTCTAAAAGTGATGGAGATCTAGAGGAGAGAAAAGTTGCAGGTATAAACTATTTAGAGGTAGGAACAAAGTCAAAGTCCATCCATAGCAAGAGCAGTAGAGATAAGATGATCAAAGATGACAAGCACGATTATCACAAAAGTAGAACTAGCTATGTTTCTGTACCTAAATCCCATAGGCTGTCTGGACGGAAACAGAACAATGACTCTGAGAATGGTAAATATGATGATCATTATAAGTTATTAAAGAGGGATGGAAAAAGAAAAGGTGATACTTACAATGATGGTAAGAGTATTTCAGAATATGATTCTTTTAAGAGTAAGAAGCATGATTCTTTCAAAGAGTGGCATACAAAAAATGTTGGACGAGATGATCACAAGAAATATCATCTGGAATCTGTTCGTGGTGATCCTAGGTTAAAAAGGAGAAGATCTAGGAGCCTGGAGCATGATCAAGAAAGAGGCAGATCTGCTTCATCTATGTCACCTTCACACGCTCGTGCCTACCATGGACAGGAGTATGGAGAATCCTACAAAGAGAAGTCAAAGAAGAAGCACTCTGATAATGATACATATAGAAGTTCAGGTAATGCTAGACATTCTAGTGGACATCACAGGAAACGTGGGAGTGGGCTTGGAGGCTACTCACCTAGGAAGAGGAAAACAGAGGCAGCCATCAAGACTCCATCCCCAACTGTTCGTTCTCCAGAGAAAAAAGGTGCTACATGGGATCAGCCTCCTCCAGGAACAAGCAAAACTACCACTGGTTCCATAGTTCCAGATTTTACTTTGCCTGCTGATAAGATTGTTGAGGTTACATCTGCTACTCCTACACTAGCTACAATGAAGGTACAGCCTGCAACAGCAATTGACCCAGCATTTGTCTTTATTAATGCAT
This sequence comes from Apostasia shenzhenica, assembly GCA_002786265.1. NCBI lineage: Eukaryota > Viridiplantae > Streptophyta > Magnoliopsida > Asparagales > Orchidaceae > Apostasia > Apostasia shenzhenica. Next base: position 1,006,559 of record KZ451984.1, read on the forward strand.
CTGTTGAGTCTGTACAGCTAACCCAAGCAACTCGACCTTTGAGGAGGCTTTACATAGAGAACCTACCTCAATCTGCATCTGAAAAATCATTGATGGATTGCCTCAATGATTTTTTGTTTTCATGTGGGGCCTACCACATACAAGGAAGTAAACCTTGCATCAGTTGTATCGTATGTATTGACCTTACATTGTTCATAAATCTGTTCTTAGTTGGAAACTTGGGAGTTCTTATATTTCTGCTTATTTTGCAGATTAATAAAGATAAACTTCAGGCTCTTGTTGAATTTCTTACACCAGAGGATGCTACAGCTGCTCTTTCATTTGATGGTCACTCCTTTTCCGGGTCAATTCTCAAAGTAAGAAGGCCAAAAGACTTTTTTGACACAGCAGTAAGTTCCTCATTCTTGCTTAGCCATTTACTTCTATTTCTCTCTTTCTGCTTGGATTCTTTATCAGCTTTAGGAATGTTTGATTGTTTTTTTTTGTCATATGTTCTATCCATATTATTCTACCATACTGATCCTTAGTAGGCTTATCTAGTTGAATTTCAGGTTTACAGGTCAAATCTTATTGAGTCTTTTCTGAGCTTGACATCTACTTGACATAATGTGTTCTGTCAAACAATTTTCAAATTGACCTTAAACTGATTATACCCTTACAGAACTTTAACACAGATACTTAGCTGCATAATAGCTTCCATTGGTTTGTTTCTCTTAGGTTCTTAGTACATTTACTTAAATGGTAGCAATGGCTTCTGGCATTATTTTATTCTTATGTTATACAATAATGATTATGTAACTGGTTGAAAGGGTTGTATAAATCTAACTCCAACTCTCCAAATACTTTCGATAAGATTATTGATGAAGATTATATAACTATCTAGGTATACATTTAGTTTTTCCATAAGAGGTATAATATGATTATCTTTCCTTCATAAACGCTTCTTTAGCTCATTATGTTTAAAGTTTGTTGCTGTCTTGAATTTCATGGAGGTGTTATATATGTTGGCTACATGCTAGGTTATCTTTAGTAAATTTTGTAAGTATGTTTACATTAAGTTCACAAGCTATTTCAACAATATAACGCTGATGGATTTTCAGAAAATTGTTACTTTATTTTGTTTAAGCTAATTATATTTTATCTGGATTTGAGTTATCTGACATGGAGGGAGTGTTATTGGTCATGCCTCTAAAGAGGTATTGAGTTTGCTTGCGCTTAACAACAGAACTAAATTTCCAACGAAACCATTTATTTGGACTTTGAAGCTTTGGAGGAAATGCTTAAGAATATTAGATTGCATGCGTCCTGCTTAGTCGTAAGGATTTGACTCATGTTTAATGGTTACAATGCATTAACACAACATCTTGAATCATGAAAGAAGAAAATGGCTTTAAAAGAAGGTTTCATAAGATTTGATGCTTTGTTGTAATTAACTATTCTCAATAAAATAAGTATCACAGAGTTGAGGATGTTAAGATAAATAAGTAAAAAATACGAAAAGACACGGCAAATGAGCACATTTTTGAGAAGGTTGGAATAGTCTGAATTGAGGATAACTCAAAGAGAGTTGATTTAAATGATTTGGACATATACATTATAGGTCGATAGAAGTTTTAGTAAGAAGAATTAGATTGTTGAATTTTACCTATGTAAAAAGCGGAAAACTTAAGACCAAAAAATATGGAAAGAGATTATAAAGAATGACCTTCTCTTCCACTCTCTTTTTGTGTCGTTCTCTCTTCTAACTCTCTCTTTCCTCTTTTTACTTTTGTTTGTTCTTTTTCAATTTTTTGATCTTAGTAGTTAAATTAGAAGTTTTTTTTGAAAAGTGTTAAATGAGAAGTTATTATTTGATAAAGTGCAATGAAAACAAATGACTTATATAGTCGACTTCATCTAATAGGATAAAGTTTTGGTGGTTGTTGTTATTGCTGTAATTAAGTGTTGTTATAGAGTTGAATATTGTAAGAACATCACCGGAAGCTTTATTTTCCCACAGATCTAAACAATCACAATTTGAGTTAAGAATCTTATCAATGAGGTGTCATGTTTTCTACTCTATTTAGTGAGATTGTTGGGAAAACGTCTGTGTTTAATCTGCTTGGCTTTGATGTTAAGAGTGAAGGTAACTAGTTTTGGCAGTTGCTATATTCATTTCAATTGGGATAAGACTATTAAGATCGTCATTTTTGGCCCCTAATACTTGTGACTCTTGATCTATATTCTATATAGAGCTATTTTGATAGTCATTCTGATTTGTATGATCATTTCAAGCCGTTGACATTGAAATTTTTCAAGCTTTTTCTTTTTTTTTTCATATGCTTGGCACTACTTTATATTGGTGTAGTTGCAAAGTTGAGGTTGTGGTTGTGCCTACATCATATTAGTATCACATTAGGTTTCTATGTTTTTTCAGTTGTATGTGATTTTAGCTCATCCTTTTAAAAAATGAAAATTGCACATAATGAATTCAAATTAGATCGTCTTGTCATGAATATTATGCATAAATCCACAATTCCTGGATCACATACTGAAGTATTGTGCTTGTTGTATACCTGTAGTATATTATATGTGTTAGATGACTTGGTTAGTTTTAACTTGGTTAAAGTTACCCTTTCTGGTATTTTCCTTCTTCAGGTTTGTGCATGGATCTAAATAATTTTGAAATTTGGCCTTTTTGGTTAAAGAAGTTGGTTTAAGTTTAACCAAAGTTAAGATTAACCTTCGGGAAAAGAATTGGTTCCTTTCCATAAACTCTAGTGTTGAGGTTATATTACTATGACATTTTGCATAGCCATAATTTGTTATCATCATGTTTACCTCTTTGAGGTCCACGAAATTAAGGACCAAAATTGTTCACTCTCTACAACATTCAAGAACACGGCTAATTATCAAACTAGGAATTTTCTTCTGCATATGTTGATTAGTTTGCATTTAAATTTTTTTCTTATGCAGTTGAAGCGAAAGAAATGCATTGAAAGATATATCTGCTTGAAAATTGTTACTATCTACATAAGAAAGTATGAGTACTATGAAAATGTTAGTCTATGACGCATGGACATGTTATGGAACACATGGACATGATATGATATGACAATGACAAGGTGATTTTTCAAAACATAAGATACAAGCATAACACGTCAAATATAATAATAAAAGTAAGGATTCATACTTAAAAAATATACAAAATATAAAACAAATTTGAATTTTGAGTACAAACAGCTTATGAGCAGAAGAGAATTGTCGTAGGATCAGGATGAGAACTTGAGAAGAGATATTAGCATTAAAAAGATTTGGGATATAGATTTAGGTTTACTTTACAAAGTGAGTGAGAAAACAAGAAAAAATACAGTTTTATTTGTAGGACAACCACCGTGAGCATGACAATTAAAGGGGATAAAAGCTGTAGGCATTCAAGATGAGACAAGAAAAGTGGTGGAGCTAGAGTTCCAAATATTTTGCGATTGGTTTATTTTCATGAGATTCGAGGGTGTTTGATTTAACTTATTTAGCTTAGAATTCTGACTTATATTAAATAAAATTTTAATAATTTTAAGAGAGAAATTTTTAGTTTTATTAAATAAAATATTAATAATACAACAACAACAAACCAGGCCTTTATTCCGCTAGGTGGGATCGGCTATATGAATCTTTTGTTTTTATTGCATTATATCAAATAATAAATTTTTATTAGCTTCAAATATATACGATCACTCTATAATTTTTGGCTATTTTTTTGGTTTTGCTTTTTTTTTACATGAAAAATATTCAATAATTCAACTTTTTTATTGAATTTTTTATCGGCCTATGACCAATATGACGAAACAACCATCTCTTTCTATGTTTATCTTCAATTGATGTTACTCCAACCTTCTTACAGATATACTTATTTTTCATTGTCTTTTTGTGTATACCCACTTGTCCACCTTAGTATCCTCATTTCTGTGGCACTCATCTTATTTGTGTGTTTCTGCTTTGTAAGCCAATATTGAGCATCATATAATATCGCTAGACTAACAACTATTTATAAAATTTATCTTTAAGTATAAGCGAAATTTTTTTATAATATAATACACCAGATATTCTTCTACTTAATCCATCTTGCTTAGATCCTGTTAATAATATCATTATTTATTTCACCATTATTTCGTATGATTGATTCAAGATATCTAAACTGTTTGCTCTTTTTCATAACTTAATCATCAATTGTTATCTCTCCATTACAAGTGCTTTTATGATTAAACTTACTCTTCATATATTCAATTTTTGATCTATTGAGACGAAAATCTTTAGATTCTAATTTGTTTCTCCATAACTCGAGTTTCGCCTTAACAAATCTTGTTTTATTGATTAGGAGAATATCATCTACAAAAAGCATACACCAAAGCATTTTTTTTTAATGTGTCAAGTTATAACCTCCATAATTGATACAAAAAATATAAACTTAAAGCTGAACCTCGATGCAATCCAATTAAAATAAAAAACTTTTTAGTCAAATCCCCATATATTCGAACTTACGTAACACCTACTTTTTATATATCCTAAATAATTTGAATGGAAACAGTATAAATCATTCTTTCTTAAAATTCTCGAAAGCACTTTCTTTGGGATTATATCATAAGTTTTTTCTACGTCAATAAAAGATGGGCAAATTTTCTTTTATTTTTCTAAATATCTTTATTAAATCTCTCAGTAAATAAATAACTTTCATAGTAGATTTTCTAGGCATAAAATCAAACTGATTTTATGATACCTTAGTATTACGATAACATTACTCAGTCACCCTCTCCAATGTTCTAAAGTATAACTCATTAACTTAATTTATCTATAATTAGTATAATTTTATACATCATTTTTATTTTTATAAATAAGTACTAATGTATTTTTTTTGTTTATTTGATATTCTTTTAATCTTTAAAAAGTACTTTATGATCCACATCTTTAATATATTTTACTCTAGTAAGATTTTTAGTCTTCTTATCTTTTACTTTAGCAAACTTGTGTATATGTTTTTCTCCTTCTTTAGTGTCTAATTTTTTATAAAGATCATAAAAAATTGACTTCTTTGCATTATTAACTATTTTCTTCGATTCTCAACTAGTAATTTTGTACTTTTCTTGTATTTTTTCTGTTCACCACCAATCTTATTCATTGTTTGGAGCTTTTCTTTGGATTTTTCTATCATATTTTTTGCAACCTTGCAAATGCAGTTAGCATCTCCTAACCACATAATATTAGAATTTTCTTCCAAAGATATTTTTATTCTCATTCTTTAGATTCTACTGTCGAGTTCGAGGGCATTATTTCGATTTACTATTCCTTATTCAGCTCTTTATTTAGAAATTAAAACCATTAATCGATGTTGAGTAGTCAAATATTCATTTAGAATGTATAATTTTTACAGTTCATGCAATCTTATTTTTTATTAAGAAAATAATCATTTGTGTTCTTAAAGCTCATTCTTATAAGTGATAATATGTTCATCTCTTTTCTTAAATTAAGTATTAGCAATCAAAAACTCATAAGCTAAAGAAAACTCTAAAATTATTTTACCCTCTACATTAGTCAACCCCAAATCATACTCATCATGAATGCTATTAAATTCTCCAGTAACGCTTTCAATATGTCCATTTAAATCTCCTACGATAAATATTCTCTCCTTCTGAGGTATTCTTTGTACCAACTATTCTAAATTATTTTAAAAGTTTTTCTTTATACTCGCATTCAAACTTACTTGGGGGCATATACGCTTACAATGTTAATAGTTATCCCATTGATAATAATTTTGGAAATTATAATTCTATTTTTTATTCTTATTGACTTCTACTACATGATCCTTCAAACATTGAGAATTATATCCACTATATTCCTAGTTTTATTCCTACCAGAGTATCAAAATTTGAAGACTAAGTTATCAATTTTTTTTGACTTTTTTCCTAATCCATTTCATTTCTTGAAAGCACATAGTATTAATGTTCCTATGGATTATAATATTCACTAACTTCGTTAACTTGCTTGTTAGGGTGTCTATATTTCAAGTTCTTAATTTTATCCTAGTGTCTTGGACTAGCTTTTTTACTCGTATCTGTTTATGATGTGGGAACTCTTGCTCACTTATCACTACACTAGCCGACACATCTCATTGTATTCAGGTAATACAACGCATCGCTTTCAGGGAATGCCCTAGCCGTAACGCAATTTCTTAAAGAATTCATATCATGTTTGTTCGACAGGTTTTATGCTAACTATCGACTACCTAACGTAACCCTCCGCATTTCTTATTTGGGATTTGGGACCTGATAATAGCACATTAAATAAAATCTTAATAATAAAAAAAATAAATATTAATAAAAAGAATAAAAAGGAGGTAAAAGTATTTCTAAGTTTTAGTTTTTTGTTTAATATAATAAAAATATAATATTAATATTAAGGGCTTGTTTGGTTGGAGGATAAATTTGGGTAAGGAAAGAGAAAATATTTTATTTTATAGAGTTGATGGAAAAGAAATTTATTTTAATATTGGGAGGTGTGTAGGATGTGAAATAAAGTTGATTTTAAGGTTGGAATTTGTGTTAGATGTAAAATAAAGTTGATTTTTAAGGATAAAATTTGTGTTGGATGTGAAATAAAGTTATTAAAATTTATAATAAATTTAAAATATTATTATTATATTTTGTTGCCCAATTCTGGGCATTTGCCAAACAAGGCCTTAGATGTATTCAATTCTATGCTATAGGTGTCCTATAAGTGTCTTAAAAACTCTTAAAAGTGTCTTGTATCTCAGAAGTGTATTGCATCTCAAAAGTGTTCTAAAAGTTCTCAGAAGTGTCTTGAAAGTATTTTAGAAGTATTCTAAGGTGTTTCAAGTGTCCTCACGTGTTTAAGAAGTATGCTTTAATTTTTTTAAATATTATTTTACTAGGACATGACATGTGACGTGTTTAACACCGTTTCTCCCATGCTTCCTTGGTCCACGTATTCGACATGGTCACAATTTGGCTTTTAGAAGTGTCCGTGTTTCATAAGTTGCTGTACATATCACTTAATATTTGTTATTTTCATTTTAGCGTCAATGAGCATGAGTAGTTACATTGAAATTTGTTTATTTTATTGATTTTTTCTTTTTTATATTGATGCTTCTCTGTCTCCATTGACCATCATTCATAGTTTCTTTATTTGTTTTCTTAAATATTGTGCATTATCCTAAACAACATGGTACAAGACATGTCTATATGGCATGAGGCTTAAAGTCAAGGTTCACTTTTATGCCTTAGCAAAAGCTATTGGTGATTTTATGGGTTTACTCTTTTCAAATACATAGTGAGGGAGGGGATGGTGGCACATTTGGATTCGGGCTTTGTTATGCACCAATTTGGATTTGGGATTAGCTATGCACCAATTGAAGCTAGCGTATAATGTGATTACCATTTATTTTGATGCTTATTATTGTTGTTTCTCTGAAAGCTTAACATTTTGCTTATTATTTTTTCACTACTATAATCCAACTATTTTATTTTCCTATCCATAACCATTCTGAATATAGGTTTGTTTTATATGAGAATGCACTCTTGTTAATATTGCATTCGAATATTGACTTTATTTTTTATTGGTAGTTGCCAATATAGACTTGAATTGTTATTTTTAAGTGGCCTTATTTTTGGACATTAAACTTGATGGTTCATATCATGCATTGAGTTGAAAGTCCATTCCATCAAAGAAAATGTATTTGGAGGATAGAAGCTACGAATTAGTTCTTTGGATTTTTATGAGAGATTTTAGAAAGAACTTGTACTTCATTCACATGAGAATCCTTATGACGAGTGTCATAATTGATTTAATGCTTTTTCATTGCAATAGATAAGCCTGAAAATGGTTAATCAGAAAGTTTACCTAAATTGAAAATATATTCTGTAGGTGTATTTTGTAGTTCAAGGGCATCATGAGATTGTTTTTCTTTTTCCAAAATAAACCTGGAAGATATTTCACTATTTCTTAGAGTTGCCCTCAGCATTTCTTTTTTCAGTCAAATAGTTATGTTTGTGCAAGGTATGCTATGTTGATATTCTTGGATGAAATCTTATCTGACAACCATGTTGGAATCTCTTTTAAATAGGGTATTTGTATTGGGTGTGTCATTATTCACATTCAGGATCGTGACAAAGCAAGGAATTTTAAAGCGGACTACCTGGTGTAGTGCAAGATTGATGAAAGTGCTGCTTATTTCAGAACTAGTTACTGGTGGCCTATCGTAATGTTGGTAGAGTCCTTTCTGGTTACCTATCCTATGGTGTTTGCTATAATTCGGGAGCAAATTGTACGAATGACACCAGATCATCTCCTTGTTAGGAACTTTATTACAAGTTTGAGGTTATTCTTATGGTGCAATAAAGTAACTAGCCAGATGTGCTAGGTTGCAAACAACTACAAGCAGCTCAGTTTTAAATTGATTTCTTTTATATTCTGAACTGTGATTATACATGCCAACGGCTACAAACAGCTGATACATGATGTAGCTCAACATGTGTCGGCTGTGCCTATGTATGTGGAATCTATAACCTTAATTCATTTTCGCTAATAGCTAAAATGAAAGCATTTTTGAAAGGTACTTTGGTTTCTTAAAAATGCAAACCATGTGTTTTAACTGGTGGTTATTAGTATTGCATTTGATAGTGTCTAATGGACTCATTTCACAAGTACTTTGGTAAAAGAAAATTTTCTGGACAAATGATGTGCTTTGGGAATTATATTTGACATCTCAATTAGCTATTCATAGATCTGTTAATCTTGATTTTAGCTTGGTTGGGAATATGATACATGCACCTTGTTTTGATGCTTTCCTTGCCCTATATCAGCTTTGTACCATAAAATTTCTTTTTGATTGTTTTTCTATTTGATGTCAACGTTCAATTATATTCTTGCATGAAATCCAAATAAAATTCTTAATTCTATTACTTTTCTGTTAAATGCTACTCCATCCCTAGCCAGTTACTCTGTTCTGCTCTTACGAGGAGACATACTTGAGTTAGTATGAAAGTTATGTTTATTTCTCATATTTAGTACCATATTGGGTCATTATTTGCTGCTTCTATTTGAAACAATCTGGCTAAGTTTTTAGATGACAAGAAGTGACAAAATGCCTCATAAAGATGATCCTGAATATCAGAATTGGATGATAACAATATGGCAGTACAATGACTTAGGTGATAAACTTTATGGCAATGAATAATGTAAAATATGGTGCATTTGTTAATGGACTTCAATTCAGGTGGTTGCCTACATTAGGAAAATTGCCGAATTGTGTCCTGTTTTACCAATTTTTTCTTTTCAAGAAATCATTTTGTTAAAAATCTGAACTGATGTGTTTCTTCATTAGCGTCACCCCCTTTAAAATAAGAGGTAAGGCAGATGCTTTCTAGTTTCCTTATGCAGTTTAATTTTAGGGGCCAAAGTTGGTTCTAGAGTCATGTTTTTTTAAGGTTTAGGCTTTAGGGTTTTCTATCTGTAAGATCATGGGAAATTCACCATGGATGATAACTTGAGTCAACTGGAACATAAGTACGACGCTTAAATTTCTAATAGTTATATTATCTATGGAAATTCCAGTAGTGGTGTTGGTTAAATTTCTCCTTTTATCTTATAAGAGTGTTCTTTGTCTATACACTGAACTAGTTGATGGCTCTAAGCAGTCTGAGATACCTCTACTGCTAGTAAACTAACTCAATTTACCTATGTTTGCTTAGCCGGTTTACTTAAGCATACTAACGTTAATGATGGAAATCTATCTTAATACTTGTGTACGATGTGAAATAAAATTAGTTTTTAGTTTGGGATGTATTGGTTTTGAAATGAACTTTTTTGGGAAGTGTGTAGTGTGTAAAATTTAGTTAATTTTTTATCTTAAATTTTTTGTAGAATGTGGAATATAATTTTTTTTCATCTTGGAGTTATGTAGGATGTGAACCATCAAGTTTATTTAGGGGACGTTTGGTTCATTGTTATCTTGGTGTTATGTTATGTAATATAGATGTCATCTTTTGACTAATAATTTTATAATATAATAGAAGATTATTTGTAGATGTCATTAAACCAAACAATTACTTTCTTTAGATAATATAACATAACATCAAGATAACATTGAACCAAACGCCCTTTAGTGAACTGAGTAAACAAACACATATGCCATTGTTTTAGTTCTCTTGAACTGAAAAGTTATCTAATTAGGTATCTTCCTTTTACTACTCTGCTATAAAGATTATGTTTTCTATGACGTATGCTGTTTTGAACTACATTGTATGTATTGTGTTTAATATGGGAACTGCTTGCCTTCATTACATCTCAATCTTGAACAAAAATCACATGAATCCTAGGAGATGTGATGAACATTGATAATACCTTGGATGTCAAACATTGCAAATGAATTTATCGGATGGATTGTCGCAATTTACTTGGAAGTTTGCTTTAATTGAACCATATACAAATAGATGCAACCTTTTTTGGTCTTACATTTGCTTTTCTTGTTATGGGACCCTGTTGATATCTAACAAAATCATCTGTGCATTTTTGGAGAAGGATGCTTGCTATCGTATACACATAACTTCTAGATAAGAAAATTGATAACTATCAAATTAATGCTGATGGCTCTGAAAAAACATGTGCTACTATTTTTAGGTTATTCATGTATGATTTGCTTTTACCATTTATCGATCTTAGAGATCTTGTATGTTTGTCATGCATTTTGACTATAAAGGGATCAATAGATGGACTGATTCTGTAGTAAAGTTGTGCACCATTAGTTTGATTTTCATTGTGCTGATAGCTATTTCTTTTTCTTGAATATTGAGCTTGTGTTAAAAGGAGAAACATAATAAGTAATGTCAGTGATGGTAATTTCATCTTGAATTACCTTTTAAATGGGTCCTATAATTCTGATACTTCCTCCAAGGTTATATTGACAATTTGTGTTTTTTAATCTTCTATATCTATTTCTATTTGTTGTAGCAATGCTGTAATGGTATTTTGAAACATTTCTATTTGATCTAAGTGCATGTTGAGCATCCATTAGAACTAGTCCTATTTTGTAATTCTTTTTGGGTTGACCATAACCTTCTCAAGATCAAACATCCTACAAATAACTAGAGTTCTTATGTTGCAACCATCAATTACAATATGGGTTTTTATTTCCCATTTTCTTCATGGATTTCTTTTTTTTAATGTTTTATGAACACATGAAGTTCAAGATCCGAGTCATTATCATATATTTATTTACGTAGACTCTAGTAAACTGTTGTTATGATGGTAAAACTATTATCTTGTATGGTGCTTATTTTCTTGTTTTCAAAGGAGATGTTACCCTTGCAGATTGGCGTACCGGAGAAATCTGGGGATACGACAAGAGCAGTATCTGATGTTGTGATCAATTCCCCGTACAAGGTTCTGATAGCATTACCTGCATAGATAGATTTATCGTCACCTTTAAAAGAATTTTTGGGTTTTTGAGATCTCAAAATTGCAATTGTCACTACTATTTTATTTAGATTTCACAGTATTGTACTTTTTTGCACGCTACCTTTGCAGATTTTTGTTGGCGGAATTTCAGAGATGCTGTCCTCTAAAATGGTAAGATTTTTTTTTTTGATTTTAAAATGGTAAGATTTTAGAACTGTGAGAACTGTTAATTATGTTTGGTAGCTGTCAGGCTGTGAGAACTGTTAATTATGTTTGATAGCTGTCAGGCTTCCTATTATCCTAATAAAGATGGTTTTTCCCTTGTACCTACATGATCTTTCTTTGTTGTTTTTCATAGCTTATGGATATTGCCACTGCATTCGGCATTGTGAGAGCCTTCCACTTTGATTTTAGTGAAGAGCTGAATGGACCATGTGCTTTTCTAGAGGTATATGCAGATGCTGACTCTAGTTTAGCAGCATCAGTGTCAGTATTGTACTTTGTCATAAGGATTTACCGTACCTTCTAAATAATCTTTGGCAGTATGAGGATCATTCAATTACTTCGAAGGCATGTGCAGGGCTTAATGGTTTGAAGCTTGGGGGCTGCATACTGACTGCAGCTATAGCTTTTCCAGATGCTAAAGGAAATGTGGTAAATGTCCGCTTTTATGCAATTTATCTCTCAGAAATAATCTGCTCACTGAACAACACTTCATTTGCTTTGGTATATAGGAAGATTATATCAGTACTCCATCTTATTCTGTTCCTCCCCATGCAAAACCACTTCTTGAGGAATCCACAAAGGTCCTAAAGCTTCAAAATGTGGTAACGTCCTTCCTGTGACAAATCATGGAGTTCTTTAGTTGCAAACAGGATTACTATGCTTAGTTACTGGTATAAATTGTATTACACTGTAAATTTTGGGTAAATAGTTGATAAGATCCTCTAATTTTTCCCAAATGCAGATTGGTCCCTGATGTAGGGTAAATTTGGGATGAGTTTCTTTTGAGCTTAACTAATACAAATTAATAACATAAAAACTACTAAGACATTTTAACAAACACTTGGTATGTAAACTAAATAATGCAAAATGAAAACTAAAACTTAAATGCTAATGTATGTATTTGGCATTTCATCAAACATGTGGCGTGCAAGTGACGGGGGAGAGCTTCGCATAGAGGTTTAAGTAGGAATTAAACTCTAAATCATTAAAGTTTTTACATTCATGATATCATAGAAAATTTATACATGCTTATGCTCCATATCATGCTACCATCAATATACACCCACAAGAATTTATGCTAGAATTATGGAATCAAAAAATAAGCAAATAATTAGTAAGAATTTCATATAGATATGAGTCCAAATAACAAGATTTCATCCGCATATGAAAATCCTTTGAATATTTAAACCATATGAAAACTTTTTAACATATGAGCATCAAATTTGAAAGAAAACACATAGTATAGGTAGATACTATAGACTTAAGCAAAAAGGCTAAAATAAAGGGGAAAACCACAAGTTCTAGGATAGATGATCAATCATACTGGATTGAAGTCCCAACAATTGGAATTCCTCATGGTGATTAGTAGTGGGCTCAACGACAATGGAGATCGGCGGTGATGGATGAAGGCTTGCCCCTCCAGGGTGGGGTTTCGATAGTGGCAGTAGGTGCTCGGGGGCGTCAGTGGCGATGGTTGGTCGGCAGCGAATGGTGATAGGAAAGGGAGGCCGAAAATGGCCTAAGCAAGGGAGATTCACTCCTATTTGGGTTTGAAAATCCTTATCCTTCTCCCTAAAATTCATCCTAATAAATTTATGTTGATTTTTAAACAATCTAAGTCATCCATCCATAACCAACCTTGTCCAAGTTGTTGATCCCAAGCTTTAATCTTGACCTCTCATCAAAATGATTTAGTTGATGAGGGTAGATGTACGATAGGTCATGATTTGGGCCTTCATGTATTAAAAGCCCATAAAATACCCAAAATCTAAAATACAATTTCACTACCAAAAAAGATCAGATTACACTCCCCCCTTCTCACCAAACCCATATAAAATTACATATAATTTTTCACTCATCCTCACAAAAATATAAGATCACTCCTCACTAAAGAAAAAAAGTAAGTTGGTCTAAATAATCATGAAATAAAGTGCAATACAATATATAAATGTGAACAAATATGAAAATCATGCTTGAGTTGAGTATGTTGTCATCGTCAGAATTTGTATCGAAATCGCTCCCCATCAGTCCCTCATGCTTCAAAAATAGTCAAATTTGTCCCTCTAGTGTATGAATAGATTTTCTGTTTAACGCGAATCATTAAAGATGGCATCATTGCGATGCTTTATACGACTTAATTGTCCTCTAACTAGGGTTGTGCTAAAATACCCGAAAAGCCGAGAAATAATCCAAAATCAAATTGAATCGACAAATTTTGGTTGGGTCTAAAATAGTTTGGGTCAGTTCTGGACTTTCATGTACTTAGAATCGATAATTCATGAGTTTAGGTGAACTGAACTGATTCGAAAAATATGTTTTATTTTCACAAGACCTAGTTGTTGGGTCGCTGTGGTAAAAATTGAATGCTTCGGATCGTGACTATAAACTCATAATTCACTTACTGATCACGACTCCAGCTTTCCCACCTCACTTGACTCGCTTGCCTCCCTATGCTTATGTGGCTACGACTTTTATTCTCGCTATTTCGATGACCAGCTTTATAGATAGGCTCTTTAGCAATGTCAATCACGAAGCCTCTATGCGCGCTAAGTGTTTCTGCGATTGTGAGGATCATGAGGCCTCCACTTGGCTTCTACGTGTCTCCTATCTTCTTTTGCTTTGTTTTTCTTCTTTACCTATGGATTTCTCTCCCATGTTCTTTGTTTTATCCATTAATTAGGTCTATTCTAGTAACTAAATGCTTGTAGGTGACAATGGTGAGCTTCATGAAGTATTTCTTTCTTTTACTTGCGTTCTTATTTGAGCTTCATCCTTCGCTAAATCATTTTTGGAGGCATTTCCTCAAGACTTTTACATAGGATTTCTAAAATCATGTATGGGACGCATTATTTCACTCTTAATTGCCCTTTGCTAGTAGCTTTTGTAGCCAATGAAATGACAAGATAAATTGCGGCCTGCCAGCGTCCTTCTTCAAGCATTTCCTGTATTTGTCCTGAAACAAATGCCATTACGTGCTCATTGGACCTAGATTTAGACCATGTATCTTGGAAGTGGTTTGGTCAGGTCCATAGGTATATGGGTCGAATATGGTTCTATATATAGTTGTTGACATAGGATGTAGGGGATCCCAAGAAACACCGAAAAAGAGAGAGTCCTGAAAGACGGCGACGCGCAGAGAGGTAAGCCTGTTAGTTAAGCTTAAAAAAGAGAGGAACACCCAGAGCAGCACACAGAGGTTTAAGGTGGTTCAAGGAGGAATTCCCTTACGTCCACCGGGCGATCCGCAAAAGGATTACACTATGGAAAAAGGATAGCCGTAAGGGCTAATACAATACTTAGAGAGAGGGAGAGAGAGAGAGAGCTCCTCAGTTGGGACTTTAACACTATGTGAATAGGAAGACCAGAGGAAATGCTTGTGCCTCTGTCGTTCTTGCTATTTTTCTCCTATCTGATCCTCTTTTCCTTGAAGCCTGTTCAAGGGCATATATAGGTGGTGGACAGTGCAGCTTCATCCTGGTTTTCCGGTGAAAAGGAGGTGAACAAGCACTGAACTCGCGCCGCTTGTCGGCCGCTGGAGGGACTAGAAGCAGCAAAAGGAGAGCGTGGCCTTTTAATATTGGTACTACTTCTAGGGATCCGTGACGGCTGAAGCATGCGAATCCTTGATTTGTGTGTCTAGAAAAGGTGTCTTGTACGGGGAACGGCACGTCGGGTCA
Organism: Apostasia shenzhenica; assembly: GCA_002786265.1. Lineage (NCBI taxonomy): Eukaryota > Viridiplantae > Streptophyta > Magnoliopsida > Asparagales > Orchidaceae > Apostasia > Apostasia shenzhenica. Next base: position 1,021,906 of record KZ451984.1, read on the forward strand.
CGCTGACTGCGACAGGTACAATTGAGTAACATTGTCTTCGATGTTAGTAGGGATGGACCTGGCTCGTCGTGGACGAGACTTGGTTGAACTCTCGTGGTCGAGGTTTGACCGAGGTTTGAGACCTGCGAGAATAGATGAATGAATTAATAAATAAATAAGGGCTAAATGCCAGCTTGGCGCCATGTGTACGGTTGGGATGCAGCGCTGGAACCACATGCTAACATCAGCCTCCCGTATTGTCAGGGTGCGAATATTCATATGGGTCCTGGAATGCGAACTGACGTGGTGGTGGACGTGCTGCCTAAGAACTGTTAGGATAAAGCTGGGGCGGCATCCGCCGATCCGTATTCTCTTCCTTCATCCTCTAAAAATTCCTGTAAAGAAAGGAGCGAGCTGTTAGAGAGGGAGATGGTGGAGAGGAAGCAGTGGACGACTCTGTCGAGTTTCTCCCTGAAAAAGAGAGCCAGCGATCTTCCTGTTGGCGCCCCTCCTCCTGAGAAGAGGAGGGTTCTGGAGCCATCTGAAGGGTCGCCGAAACCGGCGGCTGAGAAGCCTGTTGAAGCGTTCCAAAAAGAGGAAGCGAGAGCTGCGGTTGTGGATCTGGAGGCGGAGGCTCCGCTTGTCAAGGTTGCTGCGGTTCTGGCGCAGACGCTGGGGTCTGCGCAGGAGCTCGCAATTGAAGAGGTACAGAAGTGGTGAATGTCTCTGATTCTCCAGTCAAGCCGCCTCTGAAGATTGGAGAGCGGAAGGAGCTGATCTTGGTGGGCGAAAGACTTGCGGGGGAGAGACTAGAGCCTGGGAGGATCTTGCTCAAGGATGAAGAGATTGAGCGGCTCCTCCCCAAGTTCGGGGTTCCTTCCGTAGGGGGTGTGAAGAAGACGCCCTTAGTGATTTGCGGTCCTGCTCCTCTTGGTGAACTAATCCCTCCTCCTGCTAAGGTGAGGAAGCCCTCCTTCCCTCGTCTCCCTCCGGCGAGTCTCCGGAATGACGAGGAAAAGGAAGAAAAAGAAAGGAAGGGGGAGGGCAATAAGATGGAGGAGGCGACTAAGGGGAAGAAGGAGGTGCCTCCGCAGGTTGCTCCTAAGACCGCCCTTGGCATTGAAGGGTCAGGAGGCAAGGCGGAGGAGGGGATTAAGAGGAAGGAGAAGGCTCCTCCGCTATTCCCCAATGTCACCTCTGGCATTGAAGGGTCAGGGAGCAACCTGGGGGAGAGATTATTTGAAATAAGGAGAGAAGAGGAGAAGATCCTGGAGAGCACCTCCCAGGTTTTGGAGGTGGTGAAGTCCTTGAAGGGCAAGGAGGAAGGGGAGGCTTGCCATCTTCGACGGATAGAGGAATTGGAGGGCGCTTTGTTGCAGGTCACAAAGCGCTCTTAAGGTGATCACGGAGAGGAGCTAGGGAAGTTGTATAAATTGGAAGACAAGTTGGCTTCCTTAGCTCTAAGCAACGCAGAGCGGGCAGGTAACAATGAGGCTGCAAGAGGGGAGTTTCACCGTAGCCTATCGGACATGAGTCAAGTCCATTCTGCTTATGTCAAAGACCTCCAGAAAAGGATAAAAGGGCTGCATGATGAAAAGGAGACTTTGAAAGAGGAAAGAGATTGGCTAAGGGGCGAGGTTGTGAAGGCCAGAGAGGCAACATCGGGAGAGAAGGAAATGGCCTTCGAAACTCGCCGCCGAGAGGAGTTGCTGAAGTCTGAGATACGCTCCATGCGCGCCTTGGTGGAAAACAGCGCTGGATGGAGGGGGCGGCGCATGGGGGATCTGGAGGAAGCGGTGAGAAGGGCGGTGAGCGTTATCAGCGCCTCGTCGGTAGGCCACCACGTGAAGAATCAAGCGGCCTTTGATCTCCTCCTTCAGACACTGGTTGATGCAAGTATCTTAAGGAGAACATCAGAGGTCCCGCGATTCTTCCCTTCTGCAGCCCTAAGGGACCAGACAGGTTCTTCGACGCTGGGAATCATGGTCCAGTGGAGGTTCCTCCAGCTGGTTTCTACGTCGGCTGGGGGTACCATCTGGCTCCTTTACGTAGGAGTCCCGAAGAGGGCCAAATTACTCCTCTCGAGGCCAGATGACTGTGCCAGAGTGCTCCCCCCGAAGCCCAGCAGCAGGACCAACCAGGGAGTCAGAAATGATTTGCTCCTGATTTCCTCTAACTCTTCAGTTTCATCATCAACATTTTGAAGGAACGATAGTCGATGAGAGGAGTTCTGGCAGCTCCCGGATGATCTGCTTCTGGTTGTAAGGAGTGTAATAGATTGGTCTCAAAGAGGAGGGTTCCCTCATATTTGAGATCAATACTATTACACTAGGTGTCTAAGTTCTGAAGCCTTGTAATTTTTCTGTTCTTCCTGTACTTCATGAGAGAAACATGTGAGAACAAAGAAATGAAATTTGTAACAAGTTGTCATTAATGAAACACATTTTTCTTTAAAAAATTTGTTCTGAATGAATTTTATTTGCATTTATATCTTTTCTTTCGTGTTTGAAGAAGGCACCACGAGTTCAGAAAGAGAAAGAATTCATGAGTATAAGAAATTATAAAGACTGATAAATTCTAAGTTAAAAAGGCGAAACCAACTATCGTCGTGCACGGGTGTATAGAACATTGAACAACGATAGAAAAGAGTGGTCATTCTGAAACATCGTGTACGACACCAGGACAACGCTGGAAGAGGCGCTTTGATAATAGTGCGCCGCTTCGAATTCCGAACCTGTCAGAAAAAACGGATGGCCTGATCGTGTCCGCGCGCTGTTCGATAGGATCAGACGGCCAGAAGACGGAAAGTCACGACTGTTCCCACAAATCTTGTCATAAAAGGGGGGAAGTTTGGATCATTTGCCCATCTTCAAACCCTAAGAGAGAAAAAGAAGAAACCCCTGCTTCGCCCGTTGCGAAACCTAGCAACGGGGGGAGGAGAGATCGAGTGGGCCGAGCTGGCCGAACAATTTCAGAGGGACACTAGCTATTAGGAGTCTCTCCTGATGGTGCTCAACATGACGAAGGGATTCAGGGGAATCCTAGCCTAATGGTCATCCCCCTACCGCCGACTTTCGACCAAACAGTCCCCCTGAGTGCCGGGGCAACTCTCTCCTAACGCCGTCGCCTATGTGTACTCCTTCCTGAAGCTGCTGCAGGCTCACGAGATACCGTGGACCTTGACGTTGTTCAGGAGTTTGTTTAGCTGGATGACAGTGCCGGGGTACGGAGGATGCTTGGCTCTGAGATCGAAGACAAGAAAGGCGATGTTCGCTGGGGCGAGTAGCTCTCATTCGGACTGGAGAGACTACTACTTCTTCGTCGGAGGGGATTTGGGAATCCCCTTGACGCCCGGAGTGTGCCTCCTTGAGTTTATTGGCGATGCCAAGTGGATGGCTGGGCACGACACCTTGAAAAATTTGGAGAAGCTGAAGGGCAGAGCTAGTCCCTAAAGGATTTGCTTAGACACGTGAAGAATGACATATTCCTGTACGCCAAGGCGTTGGGATATGTCATCTTCAAGGAGGTCGCCCCACCTCATGGTTCAGTTCTGATGAAGGGGCCAGGAGGGGGCAGCCTCCTGCTGTTCAGCTCAGTAGAGAGGTCACTGAGGTGGAGGAGGAGGAGGAAGAGGTGATAGAGGTTCCAGAACCAGTCTGCGGCGGAACTGCCGTCGACGTGGTGTCTTCACCTGAAGATGCCGCGGACAACAGGAAAACCTTGACCGAGGTGATGGAAGAGGCCGGCAAAGGGAAAGGGCCCGCAACCTTAGTCAAGCCCAAGACAGTTCTTGGAAATGGTAAAGGGATCGTCATTGGGGGGGATGAGGAAGGGAATAAGGCCGAAGGAGGCCATGAAAAGGAGAGGGCTAGCAGCCCCTGTCTGGACTTGATTCTCAATGAGGTCCCTAAGAAGAAAAGGGTCCCCTCGAGAGTGCAAGCCCAAAGCCCCCATCGAAGAAGGGGAAAGGTGCAGAAGAAGAAAGCCTTGCTGCAGAGGGAGTACATGACTGGCAGTAGAGCGTCGAGCCTCCTTACAACACCAATTTCTCGGGGATATTCGGAGACGAGAGTTCGCGGATTGCTGTGACGAAAGGAGATGAGAGAAGATTGACGGTCATCTCCCTGCCGTCCGCTAACCAAAGCTGCGTCTACAGAGGAGAAGTAGGTTTGGCCATCGGAAGCGGCCTGGTGTCAAAGGATTTGGAGGAGAAGTTAGAGAGGACCTCCACACCAGAGCTCTACTCAGGCTTCGCCAACAGGATGGCCACGGTAAGGATTATCTCTTCAAATCTCCTTCCCTCGATTATCTGTGCGCACTGACTCCGTTTCTGTTGTAGATGCTTGCCCACTTGCCAGTGGCTTTGAACAGGGCCCTGAGGATAGAGGAGCAGGTACTGGAACAGGGTCGCCAGCTTCATCAATGCGAAGAGGAAATTGAAGCCTTGAAAGTCCAGCTCGCGGTGAAGTCTTCTCAGCTTGATGCTTCGCAGGAAGAGAAGACTAAACTGTAAGAGGAGCTTGCAGTTTATAAATCCGCGATGGGTGCGCTGAAGGCTGATAATAAGGCCCTGTAAGAGAAGCTGGACAAAGTCGCCGGAGACCAGGAGGTCATTGCTGCGGAGAGGTCTGCGGCGGCTGTGAAGGCCTATAAAACAAGCTTACCCTGTAGAAAGGAGAGGTAAGATGGGATCAAGCGGGCATGAGAAGGATTGACTTCACTTTGATCCAAGGGGGCAAGATTACTGCTTCTGACCTTGGAGAAGTGGATCCCTTTCCTTGTATGACCGTTGATCCTGTTTATAAGGAAGAGGGGTTGGATTTGACTGACGATTTTATCCAACAGATTTTTCATCTTTTGGATGGGGACAGTGAAGGCTAACCCGCTTCCCTTGTAAGATCAGTGAGTTATGACCTTCATTTTGTAATTTGAAAATACAGAAATGAAAAAACTTGTTTTCTTTTGCGTACTTGCCTGTTCTGATGTGTGTGAAATGAACATGTACCTTTGTATGAAGCTTGAGATATTCTGATTGTAACTCTATGAGAAAATCCCTTATAACAAGTTAATAATAAAGGATTTTGAGTCACATAGAACATTCCCAGTTTGAATTTTGAAACTTCATAAATCTGCAATGATAATAGGAGAAATCCCGCCTGGGAGGAATTATCTGACCCAATGCTAAAAGGATTTGGAGCGTCTGAAACATCGTGGCCGATGTTTGTACTTGAGGCATGGGCTGACCCCGGGGGTTTCCTAAGTCAGGCTTAAAATTATACTCATTTACGCTCCTGCATAGGAATGAAGTAATAATAGTAGTGAAGATGCTGCCTAAGAGGAGTTATTTGACCCAATGCCAAAAAGAGTTGATCGTCTGAAATACCGTAGAGATGTTTGTACTTGAGGCAAGGGTTGACCCCTGTTAGAGCGGCATATCCTAATGGGAAGCGAATGCACTCTGCTTAGGGGGGACATGTATCATGAGTAGATAGTAGGGACTGCCTTAAGGTTACGAACAGGCCTTTGGACCTTCCGCTAGCCGGATGGGCTTATGGAATGGTTCCAGATGTAAGTAGGAGACCCCGCATGCCAGGCCTAACTAGGCTCGGTGACCTGCGTTTATGGGGAGTGAGTATAACGAATCATGTACGAAGCTCGAAAGCCTCGAGGACGATGCTCGAGAGTGAGGTTAGGATCATACCTGAGTGATAGATAATAGGTTGATGAATACCTCAATATGAATTAACAGAGGTGAGATTCAGCATTACAAGAACTCCTAAATTCAAAATATATCTTTTGGGAGAGTATAAAGAAATCCAAATATATTTTAGAAGAACCCAGATAGACCTGTTAATAAAGGATGTCCCATGAATTTGTATAAAGAATTCCTGAGTGAATCTGTACAAATGAATCCCGTATAGGAAAAATAAAGATGGGTTGTTGCCAAGGATTAGGCATAAAACTTCTTCAGATCATCCCTGCTCCAAGTTCTGGGGAGTTGAGTTCCTTCAGAGGTCATGAGGTAATATGCGATAGGTGCAGCAACCTCGCGCACGATGTAAGGTCCTTCCCAGTTGGGCTCAAGTTTGGGAACCCTAAGTTGCTGCCAGCAAGTAGTCGTCGTTTGAGCACCAGATCGCCTTGGATGAAAGCCGTTGGTTTAACCTTGCGGTTGAAATATCGTTCAATTCGGCGCTTATGCTCCAGGCGCTTGAGTGCTGTCAACTCTCTTTTGCTCCAAGAGATCCAGGTCAACCCGACGTGAATCGTCGTTTTCATCCATCCAGGTTTGGAAAGCTTCAGGTTCAAAGTTGGCCGCAGCCTCTATTCTGGGGGAGAAGTGTTCCAGCTCAATGGGTATGACTGCGTCCATCCCGAATGATAGGGAGAAAGGAGACTCTTGAGTAACCTCAGAAGGAGCTGTGTTGTAAGCCCAAAGAGTGTCTGGCAATTCATCTGGCCAGCGAGCCTTGGCACCGTCGAGGCGCTTCTTTAAAATGTTCAGGATGTTCTTGTTAGCGGCTTCTGCCTGCCCATTGGTGTGAGGTGCCAAACAGATGCAAATTTGAGGTTAATCTGATACTTGCCGCAAAAGTCGTGGATTCGCTGATTGGCGAATGGAGTACCGTTGTCTGTAATGACTATCATGGGGACGCCATACCTGCAGACGATGTTAGCCCACAAGAAGTTCTCGACATTCTGAGTAGTAGGCTGAGTAAGTGGCTTGGCTTCAATCTACTTCGTAAAGTAGTCGACAGCAACCAATATCCATTTGTAGTTCCTCATGGCCGTAGGCATTGGGCCTAGAAAGTCCAGCCCCCAAACAGCGAAGGGCCAAGATGAATTGATGGGTCTGAGATAGCCGGCGGGCTGCCTTTGCATGTCAGCATAGTACTGGCACTGAGAGCACTTTTCTACGAACGCCTGGGAATCCTTGTGGATATTAGGCTAGAAGAATCCCTGGTGTAGGATTCGCATGACCAAACTTCGGCCACGAGCATGAGTTCCACACTCCCCTTTGTGAACAGCCTCCATAACTTCTTGGGCTTCCTCGGGTCTCAAGCATTTGGCGAGGGGCCTGGGATAAGACCTTCTGTAGAGCTCCTCATTGATGAAGACGTACTTGGCGCACTCAAGCTTCAGTTTTTTCGCCTCTTGCCTGTTATCAAGTTGTGTCCCCTTTTTTAAGTAATTGAGGATCTTGTCCATCCAGCAGGGCGAAAGCTCCTCAGAGTGGATTTCTGCGCACTCAAAACTGGGCTTATCGAATACTCGAGTTCGACGGAGGTCGGGGAGCCCTCCTTTTGCAAGTCGGTCTGCCACTTGATTCTCTTCTCTAGGAATGTGCACCAAGGAGAATTCTTCGGACTGAGAGATCAAGGACTGGGTCTTTTGCAAATATTTTTTCAGGACTTCGTCCTTTGTTTCGCAAGTGCGGTTCACTTGGTTCACGACCAGTTGCGAGTCGCTGAACACCTGTATGCATTTTACGGTCATGTTGAGCGCGAAGTTTAGTCCTGCGATGAGAGCTTCATATTCTGCTTGATTGTTAGTGATCCTGAACTGGAGGGTTACGGCCTGGTGCAAGGTGGCTCCCATTGGACTGGTTAGGAGAATTCCAGCCCCCTGGGACCGTGATCCAGATGCACCATCGACATGAAGGGACCATGGCGCGGCTCGATGTTTGGCAGGCGGTGGTTCCGAAGTAGAAAGTTCTGCGACGAAGTCGGCCAACGCCTGAGCCTTGATTGCTGTTCGTGGGACATACTTGATGTCATACTCGCCCAGCTCGATAGACCATTTGAGGAGCCTTTCCGAGACTTCAGGAGTATGCAGTATCTTCAAGAGTGGCTGATTAGTGACCACTAGACCTGGGCATTGGGCGGGTGGCCCGACGGGCTAGCCAAAGCCCGATAAATTTTAAACGGGTTTGGTCATTTATTTTGGCCCGACATTCGGGCTTGGCCCGGCCCGAGCCCGAGTTGACTTAGTCAAAGCCCGATTAAGCCCGAGCCGGGCTAAGCCCGGCCCGCCCAGGTTGAAAATAATTATATTGCTATATATGTTTCTTTTCATAATATTTATATTATAAAAGATATTATTGAAATTATATTT